>JACMIF010004290.1:0-12588 GCA_014805445.1 Diplogasteroides magnus | reverse complement strand
CCCCACTCCCCCCCACCCCCCCACCCCCCCCCCCCCCCATCCCCCTCCCCCCCCCCCCGCCCCCCCCCCGCGCAGCCGCCTCCCCCCCCGCCGCCCCCCCCCCGCCCGCCCCCGGGGAGGCGGTGGAGCGAGAAGAAACGTATAATGGAGGGCAGAGAAGAAGAAGAGATTGGGGGATATATGTGTGGCAACAGTTGAAATGTGAACGGGCTGCCAACGAAATTGCGTCCGGGGTGAAATCATGGGAAAGGGCGGAAGAGGGGGGGGCAGTAGTTTCAAGGGGACGATTTCTGAATCTCGAAGAGCTTCACTTGAGTGTCGTACCAGATAGGAGGATCCATATTTCTGCAAAAGAACACAGTCATCCCCTATTGAATGTATACAATGCTCGCACAGGGAAGAAATGATTCATGACGGAATCGGTCGCGCGCGAGGGAAAAGGCGATCGTTTCCGATTGTCCCCGGCTAATATATGCGTACAGTGAACATGATTGCTTGTCCGTAATCTTGAAAGGAACGCTTGATCTGTGCGATAATCACCGGAACTTTTACACTCACGACGAATGATTTACTACGCAATTAATTCGAGTCGTAAACGGCTGTGATCGACTGTCCGTTAATTACCGCAGTAAATTGCATTATGTTTAGCACTTTACGAATGTCATTAGGTCACAATTACGTTTGATAGGGAGGTGATTTTTTTAGGTAAAGGTAAAGTGTTCCTGCTTTCGAGATGTTTTACCTCGGCTGACAGCTGCTAAGGCCAGCTGTGCAGAGAAAAAACAGCAGTTCCACTTGCCAGAAAAGCGTCGCAGCTAACGAACCCTTACCGTAAGTAGATGACTCCCCACATATAGGTGCGGAACCAGTGATTAGTGCCCGCATTGGCCTGATACTTCCGAATGAGTATGGGATGAGGCACCGGCAACAGGCCCACGAGAGTTCCGTGTTGAAGGAACTTGAGAATCTCAGACTCATCAGTCAGTCCTCTGAAATGATTTTACTGAGATCAATTCATTGTAGTCGAACTCATTATCATAGTAAGAATCCCTTCATAACTCGAACGTGTCCTAATAAGGATAATCCATCCGGAGTGCAAGTTCTACTATTTCAAGATGACCGGGATATGCATATAACATTGTCCATGTTCTTCCACAAATATAAACGACATAGAGATAATTCATATTCACTCACTTGTCGATGCATATCTTCTCCACCTGTGGCACAAGCACTTGTAGTAGTCTCATGATGGTCTGCAGAGGCAGCTTGGCCTTCCATGCTTCTGCCCATTCAGAAGTCGCCACCCAGTCCTCCCCTCCCACTGCTGCCCCTGTGTCAGCAATCGGCTGAAAAGCGGGAATAAACTGCGTTTATGGTGAATTTCGTCCAATTCCCTGCAGTTTTCTCATTATGTCCTTGTCTACAGATTACAGTACCCTGGACTTAAAAGCAACGAACAATTTCTATGATACAAATACAGTTGCTAAACACAAAATTTTTATTTTAAGGAGGAAATAAATTTGTTTCACTAGTAACACTAATAAGAGAATAGTGATACCTTGTCAGTCATCGCCGCCATCTGTGGAGTGGCTGCGAGTACCGCCGTCTGGCCTGGTGTTGCGGCTGAAAGTAGTTGATTATCCTAATCTTTTCATCTCTGATGTCTAGATTATTTAACAAGTTTATTGTCATATAATATCTAAAGATTGCTGAGTAAATTTCAAATATGTGAAAGCTTACGTGTTGCAACGGCCTCAGGGGCCACTGGGACCGTGGGACTCTTCAATTGGTCCACCATCTCCGACCTTCCCTTTCCTTTCCTCCCAGAGAGCGACTTGGCGATGGATGGAGCGTCTGTGGTCAGATTCCCCAGTTGGTAGAAGACTTGCCGTTTGCGGATGATTGTGTAGACCAGGTTGGAGTTGCCTTAATGAACATATTCCTTTGGGAGAAGAGCTGATTATTCTTTAGTTCCATTACTTATTGCTGATGACTGCAAAATAATGTGGTATTTGTTTGATATCTCCGTTCTTAAACGAAGAAATCGTATAGTTTATTGTTAGTTTCTTGACAGGAGTTAAACTCACCATCAAACTGGTACTGAATGATGTTGTTGAAGACTTCGAGAAGAAGAAAGACGAGATGATGATTGGTGGGAGAAGAGAATAAGAACCATGGAGTGGAGAAGGCCTCCACAAGATGCACCAATTTGTTAGCAGCCGTCATGGATAGAGACTTCAGATATGGGGATACTGTAAGAACATTGGGTCCACTTCAAGAGCAGAAGTTTGACTTACCATTGACTACTATGGTGAGAAGGCAATCGAACAGAGACTGCATCCTATGATTACCCGTCGTTATAAGTTTGTGGAAAACCTGGAAGGATTACTGTAGGATTTACATCAGGCATATTGATAGTTGCTGGATGATTACTGTACTGCCATAAATTGTAAACGCACTATAATTAGAAGATCTGCGTGAGTGCCAGTGACTGATGGGATGTCGATAGGTGCTTTTCCGGTGTATGGCTTGTTCAGTCGAACTCCGAAGTTGCGTTCACCGCTCAGCAGAAGAATGATGAAAACGCACATATGTACAAGACCGACGCGTGCTGAAATGATTTTACAATTTGTTGCCTATTCATTTGATTCTTTTTTTAAAGTTTAGATGGAATATATTGTATCATGTCTGGTTGCCTGCCACTTTAGCACTTTAGCGTCACGGTGAACAGACACGTTCCTCAATGCACCATTGATTCTTGCTCTCTTTCGCTCTCATTGTTAGCAAACACTGATCGTTTGGCCCTATAGCATGTAAAGGGGAACGTGCAGTCGAATTTCACATATCTAACTCCATTACACATAATTCACAAGTCAAACATGATATATTGTAGCAGACTCACATTGATCGTTCCTCGCATCGCATATATGGTACAGAATGGGAACGAGGATCTCCAGCACATCACTCGTCTTGAGGACGTGCAGAAGGAACTTCTGATTGTACTCACAACACTTCCAGAGAAGAACGAGCAGTTCTTGGTGGAAGGCAACCTGAATTTGAAGTTGATCGTTGCCACGTAGAAAAATGGAAGATCAGTTTAGTTAACGGCGTTTACCGTAATTCTTGCAAAGACGCATGTACAATAGTAAATCATACCTTCTTCTGTGAATTCGGTAGGTATCCAATCTGCAGGGGATTTTGGAGTAACCGCGTGATTCCCTTGAGAATGAACTCGAAGTCCTCCTCTCGATGAATTCGCGACAAGAAGTGGATGAAGTAGTTGTCTGCGTAGCCGTTCTGAAACCATATGAATGAATCAAAACACATAAAACGATAAAACAGCGAATCTTTTTTCTTATTGAGTTGTGGACAAAACATCCAATACTATAACCGCCATAAATCATGGCACACCTCATCCGATTTGGGTACCGTCTCCCTGTCGAGACACGCAATGAGCAATTGGAGCGACGCCTCTACGAGGGGCTCTCTGGAGTCGTTGAAGATGAGGTAGTTGTAGGGCATTCCCATTCCGACTGAAATCCCAATATCACACACCTTGCACCAGAATCACTCAAATTAATGTGCACAATCGGAAGTGGAGCAAATACCTGGATCGTATGCGCAGACGACGTTGATTAGTGAGGTGAAGAGTGGCAAGACGTGTCTGTTCTCAGTGGCCGAGAAGTGCATCGTCCATCGAAGACGATTCTCATCTGAACAACTCATTGGTTACTGTAATCGGGGAATTTCCAATTGTTTTCTGTTTTACAGTCTCTGTCGTTTGGTTAACTTACCGTATGCATTAACTGAACACGAACGAAGATGAGATATGCCGGGATGGCTATGCATTGCAATGATGTATGGTGGAATCATTGCAGCAATGGAAGTGGGCTAATCGTAAGTAATCAATAACACGACCCTACTCTAGGAGATTCTTTCACGTCAAAAGAAAGTAAATACCTCCGGCGGTCATGTAGATAACTTCCGAAATGCACGCGATGAGCAGTTTGAGTATCTCAGTCCTGTTCTGGTCCATTTGCGCCGTGCTACTCGGCCTCGTGGCACATCCCACTCCCGCCTCCCAAATGTACTCACAACTGTCGATGGATGCGAGGTCGTCCACTTTCTCCTGAATACAACGTCTCTTGCGGAAATTGATGCGGCGTAACTGTTATATTACGAATATTTACATTCACTTTGTTCACATTTTTGTTCAGAAAATGTGAAATAAGCGAATGAATATCATCAAAGCTTATTGGTCAATTGGTGTAGCTATCAAATCTTTCACTCACCGGTCCTCCATCCGTCTTTCCCACGGTGAATCCGGGACAGAAGAGGAGGTCGGAGAGCGCGCCCAACAAACAACTCGCAAGGGGAATGTTTGAGTCGCTGTTGGGAATGGTGGACCAGAAGTAGCCCCTCCACTCGGGGTCCTCGAACATGTATGGGAGAATGCGAGTGAGCAGTCGAATGCAGTTGATGACCTGAATTATGGAAACTATATAGTGGGCAAAAATTCATAGAATATTTTTAAGTGAAAAGGAAAATCATTCCTTGAGATTAAGGAAAGTACATGAAATTAGCCTAATTTAGACGAACCTTGTTCTGATTGATGGTGGCGGGTCTGTCCCGAGCATCAGTCAGCTTCTCTATTGCCTTATAGCAGAGAGTGGCCAGGTTGTTTGGATTTTCATCCCTCAGAAGGCGAATATCCGTCGTCGGAATGAGCCAGAAGATTTCCGAAGCCTTTTGTGCAGTGTCATTGGGCCTAGAATGGATTTGATTGTAAGAAAATTGAATCTCAGGCATATCAATGTGCAGAATGCTTAGAAAGCGTACCAAAGCTGGTCCCAAAAAGAGTCGTCGCCCGGCTTGGTCGGTTTGGATGTCAGGTCGATAACCGCCTGACGGAAGTTTGTCTTACTTCCCTGTTGACCCATAGTTTCTGAAACAAACAACAAACGTTATGAGTACCACAACTGCAAAGGTTACAACATACACACGCGAGTCAATATATAGCCAGTGAGGGTGGCCACATAAATTGTTTCGGCCGCTTCTACGACAGCGAACGAATGTCCGCCAAGCAGCACATGTCCGCCTGTGGCTACTTTCATTAAATTATTGAGAAAGTATTGTTTATTTCGGATAATTTCAAATTAATATATTATATAAAAGAAAATTAGCATAAATAAGGGGAAACGCAGCAATTTCATGAAATTTTTATCGAATTTTTATGCAATCTTTATTACTAATCCGAATTTACATGTAATTTCAACTATATTACTCATGCAAACACAATGACACTAATCAAATAAGCAAGCCAGTGCGAATGCGGATACTGAGTGAGGAACGAATGTTAGGCTCCGTTAATTGCAAGAGAGCCTGGATTGCACATAGGAATGAGAGGGGGAGGAAATATGAGGATGAAGGGACACGAAGTATGGCTATGAGGGGGTATGTACATCGATGAAAAGAGGGATTGGGATGGGAATCGCATGACATATGCATATTGTCCATAATTACTGGGCGAATTGCTCCGTGGACAGGGGAACCTCCTCGCGATCTGAAAACAGGACATACATTCAGTGTTTTATGTGTCCTTACCCCTCTTTGCAGGGTTGTTTGGAAGGTAAAAATAGGGATAAATAACCAACCGGGTCTGTAGTATCGGTCGTTGTAGGGCCAGCCGTTCTTGATGTGGCGCATTATGATATTCTGTGCCCTGACTTTCTTTTCTGCAGTGTTGTGCACAACCGCTCCTCCTGCTCCCGTTTGGGTCTTAGAGGCTCTTGCACGAGGTCGCGCGAACTGTGGCTCCGTTATCGCGTTCTCGTCAACCTATAAAAATCCATATCAATCGTAAGATCAGATTAGACTACGACAACATACACTAAAATAAAAAAAAACAACTTGGGATATTTTTTTCGATTCAAACCTCAACATTACCTGAGCTTGCGGCCTGTTCCTGAAGGCTGTCTCTCCACTCTCGAAGCTCTTTTCATCCTTCTGTTCAGGCTCCACCAACGGTTCCACCGCGGGCTGCACCTCGACCATTTCGGTAGTAGAGGGAGCAGCTGTGGTGGTAGTAGTCTTTCTTCTTCTCTTCATTCGAGTAGTAGGAGCCTGGAAGAATCATACCTCACTAACCCATTGAGTGGTAGGAACGCTTACCTGAGTGGTGGTTGTGATAGTGGTCGTTGATGTAGTTGTAAGTTCGTTTCCTTCCTCGTCCACGTAATAGTACTCGTATTCAACCTCCTAAATTAAAATATTAAATTCTAACAAGTTCCTGACGCTGATGTTAGTGTGAACTATTGAATTGGAGTGGTTATTACCGTAATTTCTGATAATTAAAAAAAATGGTAGCTGATTGACACTACACTACGAGCTTGATTTCCGAAAAATTCTTTTCAGACGATCCAATTAATCTTATTCACGCGATTCGCGAACTCACCTCTGGACTGGCAGTCGTAGTTGAGGACGTAGTAGTGGATGTGGTGGAAGTCGTGGTCTTTCTGACTTTTTTGATTCTCCTCGGCGCCTGCACCGTAGTCACGGCCATCTCTCCATCATTCATACTGTGCACTTGGTTCAGGAACTGTTGACGCTTGTCCATCTATAATTTTACATATGAAACCGAGTGAAAAGCTTATTTTGATAGTGTTCGCAGGAGCTCTCAATTACCTTATTCACTGTGATCTCCTTGTTTCGCCTCAAGGCAGTTGTGATGGTCTCCCTCCTCTCCTTCTCTGTGTCCACTCCAGCCTCGTGGTCGACCATTGCCTTAGGATGTTGTCTTCTTCTCAATGGCTGCTCCTGGCAGCATATCGCCTTTCTTGTCGTACCGAAGCAGATTTGATTGAGCTGAACAAAACATGAAATAGGGCAAAATTCAAGAGTGTCACAGAGATTTTCGCAAAAGTGGTGACACCTGAGCCATGTACTAATGCCGCATGCGATCATTTAATCATTTAGGCGCAAAATCCGTGCAGCTCCTGTCTTTTAACACCAGCTCAACCAGGAACTACCGAATACGTCTGTTTGTGCTAATAGAACCGGATGGATCAGTCCAGTTGTTTCTGCCATTTAGGGTTTTGCGGCGGGATCATTACGGATAGGGAAAGTTCTCATCCCGGGAAATCGATCGAGCACGCAAGGAATGAATGGATGAATGTTGATAACGGGAAATCGGCCGGAACTCGATAGGCTTGGGATTAGGGTGGAATGTGAAGATGACCGCTGATAATGAGTAGGGTGACGCATATGAACATGAGTATCTTCTCTTGACTTCTGGAGCGCAAAGGCAAAATCACTACTGTTCGCTGGAGAGAACCAATGAAGCCGAAAAAATGTACGAATTATGCTATCGTTAGAGACTGCATAGGGCTTCCCATACAGCTGTAGAATACGACTGTGCATGTGTGCCTATGTCAGTCCACGCAATATCGAATACTCACGCCTGGACAGGGGTCGTCGGCAGTACAGTGTAGATTGTTTCCCTCAGCATTCAACACAGCTAGTGATCGACCAGGGCAGAGAACCCTAAAAATCAGGAGTTCAGAAAATATCGAGAAATCACTCTGACTTGTGGACGACTTCATCTTCTCCAGCACCGAGTGGGATGGCGGTGGAGTGAGTAGGAGTGTGCTTGACTCTCGCGAGGACCTTCTCGCAGCAGACGTGTTCTCGTTCACGACCAGAATGCAGACAAAGCTGCCCACCCTGAAGCCTCTTCCGTCCGTGGCAGAGTCATAATTGTGCTCGTTATTCGGTAATTAACACGCGCCGTAAGACGCTCAGAATGGAGGGCGGCTCTCGCCTGGCGATTACCAATCGTTTAGGACAATGAAGTGACTGACCGACGGGCACGCGCGCCTGCCCGGGTAGCAGCGGACGGACATGTGGTGGGAGTCAGTAACAGTCATGAGGCCGTTGGGGCAGACCTGAGCACAACGATGAAATAATAAATGCCACAAAAACAAACAGGCTGCGCATCAGCCGGAGGCTCGTTCGTCGGGCAGCACATGTAGTTGATTCCGGAGAAGAAGCAAGTGTGGACTGGTCCGCAGACAGAATGCTGACCGGCTCCTAATCCACACATTTCAGAAACCATTACACCTAAAGCTAACCTGGCAGACACTGTATCGGCTGCCCATTCCTATCCGTCTTTGGTGGCACTCCATTGGGGCATTGGGGATTGGCTGGGAAGTGGAGGCCCGGGAAGACTGAAAGGGTAGAATGAAGGGGCGTGAAGGGGGGTTGAATCACCTGGTGTTTGTGGCACAGCCCACGCGACCGGCAGGAGGATAAGTACAAGCGGCAGCCGCGAGTCGCGGTAGCCCATGGTTGAGTGGCTGCGTCTAATCAGGTCGAGATCATCCCCTCCTCTCCCTCTCCTCTCATATCTCTTTCTCCTTTCATCCCGCTCTTCTCTCCTCCGTAAACAGTTCCGATCTGGATTCGTCAACAAATGACTCTCGGCCATTATAACCACGGGAGTCCCCGGACACCTGGGGATGCAAGGTCTGCGTGAAGACAAACAACAAATATACTTGGACAGATCTCTAGGCAAACTATTTTATTGCGATAAATCGTCTTAACTCCCGTTCATGTAAACTAGGGGATACCACTAATTCATTATTCATAGGATTTAATTGTGCAATAATGGCTGTACAATGTGAATGAACAAATTTGTATGTATCTATTGTAATATAACAAATGATCGTCGAACGTGGTGTTTTGAAGAAATTTTCCGTTAACAGCTTCTACTAGTAGTGAGAGTGTGAAATTTAATATGCTTAATACTATCCACCTTCCACGAGGCTCTTAACATCTGGCCGCCACAACGCTCAGATCATGAAAAGCAATCATTATGAAACAGATCACATGTCGATGCACATAAATATTTACTCATTCCGTGTTCTCATAGACTTTACGGAGCTCTGTCATCGCCCTTTCCAAGGGGGACAATCGTTCAGCCAGGGAGAGACTTCCCACACAACTGAGATTGTACGCTGTCGACAAATCTTCTTCAGCCTGAAGCGCAATAAAATGTTATCATTCTTTTCTCACTGGCTATGCAATGCTTATTTTGTGAGCAGAGCAAGAAACCTTGATGATTTGTGCCTTTCTTTCTGCAGTCATTACTCCAGGCAATTCCCTTTTCCACTTCATCTCTGATCTCAGAGTCATTAGCTGGAGCATGTGGGCTGCCTAAAGTACGAACTATCGTAAGCGACGAAAAAAGGTAATTACCTCATGTACAAGGCCGCCAAGAACTCTTCTTTGACTAGCGCTTTCGATGCGGAGATTCCTGGAAAACAGGGAATATTTTATTTTTGAAGAGCATAATTGCACATACTTTGCGTGTGATTTCCAATCCTCTGACCCCAGCGCAAGGGTAGGCCATAAGGACTTTGTGAATATTTCAGACGTTATCGTCAGAGAAAATTCTTCAGGAACCAAGAGGTTCTCCCCGCAGTTTGAGCACCAGGTACGGTAGTTTCTGCAAGAACGCTCGTAACCTCTTCTTAATACAGACGTTCAGAGGAAAGACTAAAAGCATCTTCAGATATTTCAAATAGGTAGTAAAGTGCATTTCTCATCCGTCTAATTTGCGCAAAGCGGTTGTCCATTTCTCCTGGAGACAACAGCTCCGCGAAGATAAGAAATGCACTTTTACCCATTTATAAACCTATATATTACGCATGAAAACTTTAAAAAATATGCTGATTGTGAGTACGAACTAGGGTTGGCAGTTTGACTAACTTAGTCTGACTAATATTGACTAATTAGTCAAAGGACTAACGAAGACCGTTAGTCACATGACTAATTAGTCAAATGACTAACGGAGGTTGGTTAGTCAAATGACTAACTTACAATGGAATGGTCAGGACCGGTCTCGAGGTTTTGGATTTAAAAAAAAAAACTGCCACACTTTTGGAAATTTCCCCCCATTGTTATGCCTCAACCAGCAAGTCTAGTAAAAATCATGTGCAATGTACTACTTAAGTACTCTCCATTGCGGGTATACACGTCCCTCAGTAAAGCCTGCTTCTTGCTGTAGAAAATCCCGAAAATTGCATTTTTCACCTAAATTTCGGTATTTTAATTCCATATCTTCTTATAGAAAATTCCACTGGATTAGCTAAAGGTGGTTTTATTGTTCACTCGTCAAGGGCTCTCGAAAAATACATAGTAGGATCCAAAACCTCGAGACCGGTCCTGACCATTCCATTGTAAGGCGAGCAGTATCCTCTCCAGGTGCGTATACATTAATCTCCACCATAACAAAGATGTCATCCGTAATCGTCGAAAAATTGACTCGTACGCTCCTCCCATTAAGTCTAAACCACATTTCATCCTCTTCGTAGAACGCATCGGGTAGAGTCGGGGGATTCTCAAGTTTCGTCTTGGATATTTCTTCGTCGTGAATTTGTTCGGTGAGAGCTTCAAAGTCTATCTCATCTGGTAGGAGCAGAAAGCCAAACTGCATCAGGCGTGATGAAAGAAGGAGATTCTGAAACTCAAATTTCTAAACAAAAATTAAAATGAATAAACCTGTATCATTCTTCTGTATTGTCTTTGTGTGATATTAGGTGCATATCCAATATAGCTCATTGTTAAATCGTTTCTCGAAATAATCAGTGCGACTCGATCAAACGTTGTGGTTCCAGGGTCATTGAACACCAAATCTTCATGTCCAGCTTCTCAAACCTTTCTCAACTTATTATTCATGTAAACTGGACAGATATTCCGAGTACGAACACTACCCCTGATTTCGTGACTGTAAGACGGTTACTCTCTCAAATTTACATGCTATTTCGTCGCATTAATCGTCCCTAGACGTGATTCATCTTATGTTTCAGCAGCGCTACATATAGAACGTATTTCACTTCAGATTACATGAATAATAACATGATAGAAGAAATTTTCACCTCGGTAAAACTTGTCGTCCGTGAATGCATTGTATTCGTAGTGGTAATTCAAAATATTCAACGAACGTTTGGCGTAGAAAATACGTTGAAAGTCAACTTTGCGTAATTGCTTAACTGAGCAGGCCATGTCCAAAACGTCAACTCTGTCAATTGATTGACTCAAAATCCGAAGTGACTTTGGCGTGATCGATCCATTAAGACGGATGCGAACGGATGCACCTACGCATTTCGCAAATTTAATAAAAACGATTAGACAATATGGAACTGGACATGTGTCTAAATAGCTACCGCGCTTCTTAACACGATCGTTTTCGACAGAGAATTCTTTTTCGGTTGAGCCGTACGTTAACAATATTCCCGAAATATTGTCCTCTTCACAGTCGATAGTTATATTGGCTTTCCAAGTAAAAAGACGCGTCACGTTGCTATCGATTAACTTTCGAATTCGTCTGTTGACGAAACGCAAATTCTTCAAGTTTGCGTACTCCAAGCCGGAAAAAATAGCGAGAAGAATTTCGGACGGTGTTTTGTTGAAGTCGAAACCCACAAAGCTTGGCGAATTGGAAAGGGAATGATTCTTCCCTGTGCAAGGCCTCCGATTTGACATTACGGACAATTCACTCTAGACGAGATGAGTGGCTGAATGAAAGGAGTTATTGCAAATGGGATAATGATGTATCTGTTGACCCAGATGTGTTTCATAAGTAGGTCAATCGATAAGTGCCACAGAAGAGGAAAGGAGGAACTTCTTCCCTCAGAGGGAGAAAGTTGATAAACTATGAGAGAAATGTTGCGATAGACTAGAAGACGAAGGGCTTTTCAAAAACAAAAAGTTGACAATATCACAGAAAATGGAAAAAAAACCTGTACGTAATGAATGGAGAATGTCCAGTACATGAAGCGATACGCGTATTGAAGGGGCAGCAAGGAATAAGTGATCTCCTGAAAATCAGGAATTAAAATTTGAATTTCCTGATTCAGGATAGCTGTAACAGACAAGGCGAGGATCCTAGTGTCGCCCCGGCGAAGGATTGATCGACAAATCTGCAAGAAGTATGGAAATGTAGACATTTGCGCCATTATGACAGCAAAGATATCTCTTGTAAGTGAATGAAGATATTCATGTACAAAAATTAACATCAGCATTTCCAACCCCATGAAGGGTGATTTCTTCCTTGGCCGAAACATATTCTTCACCGGCGAAGACTCTTTTGACTGAGACAGTGGCGATCTGCAAGAAATTGAGTTTCTACCACAATATGTAATGACGGGTGCTTGCTTTATAGCAGTAGGATCAAAATCGAATTTTTTATAATCGAATACCAAACTTTCCTGTCAAAAAACGGCAAAAGTTACATACCTGCAGTCTTCTATCCGACTTGTCCTCCTCCACCGTCAGTACAGTTCCGGACATGAGCACTGGCCATGTGTGGAGGGTCTCATTCAGTGTTCGACGGATCACTCGTTCACAACGCGAATACTGTCTGTAATTAAGGGGTTTAAAGGCAAGAGCGCTATGGACACTTGCGCCTTTATTGATGACGTATAGGTAAAAAGGTAAAGGTAGACCCGTGTCTCTAGGCTCATTCGTCCTGCGGGCACATTTCTGCTAAGGCCAGACTTGATTGGGAGATTTAAGCCTGGCGGTCCC
>JACMIF010004288.1:0-12594 GCA_014805445.1 Diplogasteroides magnus | reverse complement strand
GGCAGACTCATAGTCCATGATGACATAGGTGACCATACCTAAAACGAGTTCCTCGCTAGCGAACACCACCTAATGAACCAATGTGACAAGACTTATGCAACAACCTAATACCTATTCCGAAATTTTCAGATTTTAAAAAAAATATTTGAAGGGGTTGAAAGCTCCATCAAAGTTGAGGTGTTATTGGGACTGATATATCAATAATTGACCACGCCCACTAAATTTGGAAATGTCGCCCTGAAACACACAACCAGGCACTGTGACAGGCACTTTTAATTGATGGCGTCCGTAAAAAAGAGCAAGTTACTGTAAGGGAAAAGTTTAACTGCAATTACGGTAGATTTCAACTAATTGCAGGGATTTCCGCGCAGGACGCCATAAAATCAACTAAAATTTCTCAATTTATGGCTTCTTTAACAAACGAGGTCCTTTATTCCAAGCAATATCTTTACTACTCCTTACAAGTAATAAGTCACATTCCTATCTCGCTTTGTCTTGGTCAATACGCCTCGTTCTTCTCGTCCATCTAATCAGCTCAAATATCATCGTGTTTCCATAAAAGCTGTTTGTCAGCTTCTTAATCTCTCTAGCATTTAATTAATCGAGATTTTCATTCCACTCGCAACAATATTTGTTTCATTGTGTGACTGAAGTGTGCATCTTCTGGTATTACTTGGGAAGACTTGTGAATACGCGTTTTCGACTTATTTTTTCTGGAAGCCTTCCAGATATTTGTCCCGATAAATATACTCTCAAATCTGCACGATTAGGAAGACTAGGCGAATGACGTTAGCATCTATTGCTTTCTTTATTTGCATGTGACACGCACAAGAGCAATGACGAACGAATCAGGAAAATACAGCAAAATAATACAGGTGGAAGACTCTCCGCAATATCAACTCTACACAAACTACGGGCGGCAAAATTATATATCTTTCTCATATATATTTGATCTCTGAATCACACTATAAGTGACTATACGACAGTGTGGGGCATCGAATACTGGCTAAGTGAAGTTGCGACTCGGTCCGTCTCAGGAGGACTAGGGCTGTGGAATGGAATGAGAGTCTGTCAAATTGTGACAGACAGCACAACTCATCGAAAACAAGGTGACACAACCTAGGAAGGAGAAGAAGTAGGGAAAGTTATGGAATGTCGTGCCATGGGCCAACAGGGAGGCAAAATCGGCGCAGGTTTGTCTGAAACCTTCATCTGCGAGGAAACGTTTGTTATAGACAAGCGTGCACCAAATTTTGATCATCCCATGACCTGAGAAAAGTGAAGGAGAAGGAGGGAACAGGACCGGGTATGGGAGGTAATTAAGTACAGACTATCACAAGAGTTGGCCCATTCCCATTATAGCTTAGAATATTGAGACTATAGAAGTGAAGTGTTTAGTCCTCGAGATTCCTGAAGGACGTCTGCATAGCCTCGAGCAGGTCATCGTAGTCCTTCTTGATCTTCTCCTCACCATCCTTGACGGGGTCCTGAAGAGAGGCCATTGGATTACTGTAGATGGAAGATTACTGTACCTTGAACTTCATGGCGGAAAGCTGGTAAATTAGGTCGTTCATATGGTCACGGATGGTGGCCCACGTCACCTGAATATCACTGGTTGATACCCGCTACCGTAATCCTAGAAGGTTCAGGAAATCCTCTTTCACCTTGTTGTCAGTGTTGGCTGTGCTCTCAACAGCGTGGCGGGCAAGGTCGTAGAAGGAGATCCTGAATTGATTACAGTGTGAATCAGAAGCAGAATCAGGAGGTCGATCAGTAAGTCAATGAGAGGGAAGGAAGGCTTACATGTTCTTGAGCATGCCGACTGTCTTGTAGAAGGGACAGAATCTGTCGTAGGGAGTGTAACCGTTCTGCTGCAGGAAGTCGTCCTTGATCAGCTTGGCGACCTAAAATACAATCATGAGAATCTCCAAGCGCTTCTCCCTCGTAAGTGAAAGCTACTGCGCTTGTATAATAATATTTTATCTTGTTTCAGTTTACATCTGGAAATTATGACGTGCGGGAAGCACATGTTCGGTAATTTTGATTACACGCTTGAAAGTGAAAGACAGTAGCACTTTGAGCCTGGTCGTCGCACCGACTCGATTCACGCATCGCTGCGAGAGAGGTCTGCCAAGGTACGGTAGCGAATGCATTGCGTAAAGTTCAGATCTTTGCTTACTTATAAGCCCCTTCGTGTTGTACGCGTAGTCTCCAGATTTCCCTTCGTTCCTTCCACTACATTTTCTCTCATCTTACCTCAAGAGTGATCTTATCCGATTCGGCCAGTGAAGCCTTTCCGACCAGCTGCACGATCTCAGAAAGATCTTCTTCCTCCTGCAAGTATATATTTCATCATTTCGTCCAACGTCCACAAGTCAGTGCGGTCGGCTTCCATACAGCCGATCGATAGTCCGCAACATGATGCACAGGCAGCACAGCAGACAACAGATGAGTAAGTGGGGGAATAATATCCGCTTTGAAAGGTTTCCAGGCCCCGTAATGAACTTGATTGGCTACGGCGCACCCGGCTAATCCCCCTACCACCCATATGAGAAAGTAATCATACGGCAGTCATACCCGAGTGCTGAAGAGCACGTATTTCCCTTCTCATTGACTTATTGCTCGGCTAACAATACCCCACGGCCTTCTTTATATCCTATTGTTGGCGAGTGTTCGCCTTTCTCGGCAATTTGCAGTCAGCTTTTCTCTGTCTCTTGAGATATCTCCTGTCTGCATATCGATATAGTCAAAGGGACAACAGCGACCCCGTTAATCGCTCCCACCGTGAGAATCCCACTGCCGAGTCTCATTTACTAGCTGTGTCCTGGCGTTCTTTCATCAAGGCCTCTTATGCAGGCGGCGATTGTTGTGAGACGCAAAATCAGTCTCTTCACAATCCTCACCAAGTACGAACTGGAGAAGATCTTCGAAGACGGCGGCGACAGTGTTGTAAACAGTGCGAGAAGAAAACAGGAGATGGACAGACAGGAGATTGAGGGACAATCAGTCAAGATAAGGTCTGTTCCCGTGCGGAATATGCAATTAGTCTGCCTGAGCTTCTTTTCCGCCTCCGCAACGCAGGTGGTAATGAGAAAGCGAAGAGTGCGATTTAGAAGTAACATTATTGATACCTCTCTGCCTAGTCATTCGTCTCTATTCTGTACTTATGCCTCGCTTCCATAGCAATGGTGGCATCCCAGGGGCGGATCGTTCTAGCCACTCACTTACTTACTCGTTAGTCATGTGCCACTGGAAGCTTCATTTGCTGGCTTCCGCCTCATTCCTTTATTTCCTAGATTTGTGATACCTTGCGAGCCTGTTATGTGGGCGTTGGGGCTGGCGAAGTAGAACGGATTAGACGGGGATCAACAATACCCGGTCAGATGGGGGAATTGTTCCTCACTACTTGAATAGAGGGAAAAGATAAGAAAGATTTCGAACCTGAAGAATCTCCTTGCACTTTGTCCTGAGGGCGATGAATTCGGGATGGCTCTTCTCGTAGAAGTCTTCCAGAGCACGCATGTACTTACTGCAATGAAACACCGTTCTCTTCCCATGTCTTATCTCGCTCATCCTCGCTTATCTCGCTCTATCACCTATGATTATCTCCCATCCCGCATTGCTCCATCCATTAAGCCTCTCTGATCTTCGAAAGCCCCCGCTTTAACTGTCTCAATTCCCGTGCTTTGTCCCCAACCACTCATTACCTGCATATACCTCCAAGCTAATGAACGGTCTCGTGAGAGTGTGTCACTCCCTTCATCCCCATTCCCCCTCTCCGCGATCACCCTGGCAACGCCATCGACCGCGTTTCTTGCCCCGTCCATAAGAAGACTTTCCCTCCTCTTCTTCATTCCAACTCTGTCGTTGCACAACGGGACACAAGTTTCGTCCCAGTTACGTGCAGTGCACACCGGTAGACGAGCATATTCGCGCCTGGACGGAGTCGGACGACGACGACAATTTCACTCCCCGCGACCAACATTTCCACATTCCGGGCTCGTGGCCGGCTTCCGTGCCGCCACTGGCGGGACTGGACCCCACCACCCGCAACCACTCATTCCTAGTGAAAAAGTACCATCTCGAGCGGTTCAACAGCCTTGACACTCCCAAGACCCCGAAGTTAGTAAGAACCCAATAGAGCACTTTGCTTCCGGGGCCTGTGTTGTGTGTTGAGCGGAAACGGGTTGGTTGGGGGAACATTTGTGGAGCGAGGCTAATTCAGAACCATGATGGGCTTCGAAGAGCAACGGCGGCACGCACTGGAGACACAGGAGAGGGCTTGTGTATTTCCTGCGAAGTCTACGGGTGAGTCATCATCGAATTGGGGAGGATGAAGCACTGAATTCGCAGGTCTGGCCACACTATGTCTGCAACTTCTGACTCTTCTCGTTTCTGCATTGGTCACTGTCTTCTTTTTCTACCAAATCGGAGGTATGCGTTTTGGTTGAAAGTCAAAAGCGCCATGGACATTTTCACCATATTGGTGAAATGGAAACATGAGCCTCAATATTGTGGCGAACGTTTATGGTGATCTTTTCCTTGAATCGTATTATCCTACGAGTCTTTCACTGTACGGCCTCAGGACTGGACGATATGAACATGAATTCTAACTACTCTCTGCTCATCGATGAGGGAATGGAGAACCTGGACCGAACAGGCGACATTCTTCAGACTGAGGTTGTGACATTGTCTGGGTTACGGTAGTAATTCAATCGTTGCAGTACGAGACTTCGTCATTTTACGGGTCGCAGATTCCCGAGTACATACAGGACTACAACGACACTCTGTCGGAGATCTCGGAACTTGGGGCGAAGATGAGGAACACAACAATCAGAATCGAGACTGATGTGGTGAGTGATGACCATAGATATACGGTAGATACTCTCATCTTGTCTGCTTTCCCTAACCATGTGTCATCGTGAGAACGCAGATCGAAAACAAATTGCTGTTAGTGATCATATTCCCATCTAAAGTGTTTCCCATGAGAGTGTTCATGGGATAATCGGTCGCCTTGGTTACATATTTTTCTAATCACCCTCATGTGCTGTCAACAACAGACAGGAAACTGCATAAAGGGGGAATAACAGCATACAAAACAGAGATGTTCAGATAAGCCTTGACATCGAGGCCTTCCACCTCATCCGCATTTCCACCATCGTGTACTTCTGCATGTGTGGTCTCTGGCTCTTCTCCATCATTCTACTCCTAATCTCTATCAAGGTACCGTAATCTGCGCTCTCTAAAAGACGTGCTGTCTCAGTTGGAAACGCTCGAACTGGTCTTCATCAACGCATTCATGCTAACTGTCTCTTGCCTATACCTTATAGTACATGCCATATTCATTCTCCTTCTCGTCTACTTCAAGGTGATCCTTCTATGTCCTTCTATGGGTTTCAAAAACGGTAATATTAGAGCGAGAAATTGCATTTCTCCGGGGAGCTGTTGTCTCACATGTGATAGACAACGGCTCCGAGGGAATTAGACGGCTAGTTCAAATGAAAATATCTCGTGATAGTTCCAGGAACAGTTGACATGGCGCGCCATGATCGTCATTGTTGGGTCGGCAGCAGTCCAGCTCATCTGCGCGCTTGTGAGCCATTTCCCCCATTCACGAAAAGAAGTTCCCAATTAAGTTCGGATGCTTCTGCCTCTACCTCGTGGTCGCATGGTGGAAGTACATTACCTACGCCAACGGTGGAGAAAGGGTGCGTCATTCATTCCCCATTCTCGTAACCAAGTGGTCCGTTTCCAGTGTCTGCTGGTCAAGTGCATCAAGGAAAAGATTTGCAAGAGGAAGACACAGCAGCCGCAGCCACAGGAGTATGCCATGCCTCAGGTCACAAGCCCCTCACGTTACGAAATTGCCGAGGAAAGAGAAATGCGGGAATTCCATCCAATATAATATATTACCCTAACAAAGACCCTAGCAATCATGTTTAGCAATAGCTAACTAGTTTCCCCGGTCCATCTCATTTTCGCTGTGCCATAGCACGTCTAATTCAGCCAGATAGGCACCCTTTTCCCTGTTCCCCATGTATGCATGCCCTCTCATCACATATCCTATCCTCATCCTTTCCCAACGATCGTTCCATGTGATGTATGTATATATTTTCGCATTAATCATAATCGTCTCTTGATGGCACGCGCCACTGCATTATGATGGCATTGCCATAGATATGCATATTTGCCTCTCTCAGAGTCTGCAATAAAAAGAACTATTATCACCTGTAGGAGATGAGCCAGTTGATGGAGGGGAAGTGTTTACGCTGGGCGAGCTTCTTGTCGAGACCCCAGAACACCTGAATGATTCTCCTGATAGATAGATGGACGGTGAGGGATACTGTACCTGTACGATACCGAGGGTGGCGGATGTGACGGGATCGGCGAAATCTCCACCAGGAGGGGATACGCTGAAGTAATACGGTAAGGATTATTCGTGATTGGTGTTAAACTGACGCTCCGACGATGGTGACGGATCCCTCACGCTCGGGAGATCCCAGACAGCGGACCTTTCCTGCTCTCTCGTAGAAGGAGGCAAGACGGGCGGCCAGGTAAGCGGGATAACCGGAATCGGCAGGCATTTCTCCGAGACGACCTGGAAGATTTGAGTCATCTTCGATATGGGGTGAAGTACAAGAATGCCATGGATTTTCGCCACAATGGTGAAATGGACAATTGCGCCATCATTGTCATCATTACCCATGTACCCATTTCACCATTACGGCCCAAGTATTCATGATGCAATGCCGTTCGCCCATGGTTTCATTTTGGATTTAGTCTTACCGGAGATCTCACGAAGAGCCTCGGCCCATCGAGAGGTGGAATCGGCCATCATAGCCACGTTCAGACCCATGTCACTGAAACACATCATTTTGGGATACAGCACTTCCGACCATTAGTGCTTACCGGAAGTACTCGGCGAGGGTAATTCCAGTGTAGATTGAGGCTTCACGAGCAGCCACAGGCATGTTGGAGGTGTTGGCGACAAGAGCTGTACGCTTCATGATAGAAGTGGTGGTTCCCTCGACCTCCATGGTCAGCTCGGGGAAGTCACGAAGTACCTGGAATCATGGGAATTGATTGATATTACTATCGTTTCCTATCCCATCTCATTTCCCACCGAAACTAGAAGGCCATATTTTGCTAGCATACAGTGCGTGCATTTGCCGAACTAGAAACTATGATAGTTTTCACACCTCAGACATCTCATTTCCACGCTCTCCACATCCGACGTAGATGATGGCGTCCGAGTTGGAGTACTTGGACAGAGACTGCGAGATGACAGTCTTTCCGCATCCGAAGGCACCTGATGAGCTTGTTGATGACGTCATCGCCCCTCCGCGCATACTAGTGGTTCCAAATCGTGTACATTTTTCGTCATTCTTCTCCGTGGCGAGGTTGTCTCATTCCCTCATAGACAACTGTACGGCGGAGAAGAATGACGGCAAATTTACCGTTTTTGAACCCCTGATACATACCGGGAATGGCTGTGGTTCCTCCCTGCACGCAAGGGAACAGGGCGTCGAGCACACGCTGACCGCACAGCAGTGGGTTGTTGGCGGCGAGCTTCTCTGCCACGGGACGGGGCTGACGCACAGGCCAGATCTGAAAGTCTCACTCTTGCTTGAAAACTCTTTCCTGATCACCTGGAGCATAGTGAACTTCTGCTTCTCTCCGGCAAACTCCAGCTCGAGGAGGATGTCCTGAAATCACATGTCATTTATCGTGTCTTGTGGCTTCGTCCAACCTCGACAGTGTACGATCCAGAGGGAGCCAGGTAGGTGATGGTTCCACAGGCGCTTGGTGGCAGCAGAATTCTGTGCTTGATGAGCAGATTCTCGTTCACGATACCGAGGATGTCACCTGAATTTATTCTTCGGTTACAAAGCAATAGCCAAATGTGGCTCACCTCCGGTCACGTGTCCACCGACGCGGAGATCCTTGTTAGCGGTGAAGTCCCATCTCTCAGTACGGGAAAGAGCGTTCACGTTCACTCCTACAAGAAGTTACTGTAGCAGATGTGGGCGGGATACTGTAGACATTTGTACAGGTTGCCAACGAACCCTTGGGAATGTAGATGGACTGGGTGAGATCAGCGATGTCCTTCAGCGGTCGCTGAATTCCGTCGAAAATGGAACCCATGATGCCTGAACGAGGCAAATATAGAGTGATTTGCAGAATGACGAAGGGGTGGAGGACAACGGCTCCATAGATATTTGCGTCGCAATGGTGAAATGGACAATGGCGCCAAGCGAATCACGAGAACGATGGCGTAACAGTCCATTTCACCATAACGGCGCAAATGACCAGATAGCGTAGTTGTCTTTCATCCTGATAAAGGCCATACCGGGTCCGAGCTCGACGGAGAGGGGCTTTCCAGTACGGAGCACGGGATCTCCGATCGTTACGGCGGCTGAATACAATCATCATTTCCAGATACTTGGAAGAATTGCATTGTTTCATTTTCCCCTGAGTTGTAGACAATCACATACTGATTGCTGACTATCGATTATGTATTGCAATGTTTCAAACTCGGACGGTCCCCCGATTTCTCGCCTATCAATTGCGCTCGTCCGATAGGGATTACAGAGACAAGGTCATTAGTGTGCGTGGAAGTGGGGGAGAGTGCACAATGCAGAGGGTGGAAGGGTGTAGATAGGAGAGTGTTGCAAGGGATTGAACAAGGCGAAAGACCAGAGGATGATAGCAGAGAATCAGTGATAGCGGGAACGGGACAGTGATAAAGTGAACGGAGAGAATTATTTAGTGATGACATCTACTAAATTCGGCAGACGACTCAGAAGTGTAGAATCAACTGAGACTGCAACACAGGCAGTGGGATGCCGACGCAGGACCGTCTAATTGTCAAGAGTACATCCAAAGGACTTTAAAAAGGAATATTCAATGACTATTTTGTGCTGTTCAAAAAAGGTAAATTTGTAGTCATTCTTCTCCGCTGCGCGGTCGTCTATCAAGGGGAGGAGAAAACGGCGCCCCGGAGAAGAATGACGACAAATTTACCGTTTTAAACCCCCTACTGTGCTCCATATATCGCACACAGCAACTATCGTATCTAGGCTATTATTATGCGTTCAGGTTCGCTCTTATTTTAAACTTAGCCCGGTCATGATCAATGAATTCTCACTAGTTATTGAAAAGCATTCACGATTAGGTTAGCGCTTTTGCTCGAGAATAAGCCAAGAGTTGAGTTTACTCACAGGTCTCCTCGTATACTTGGATGGTGGCGTAGTCTCCTTCCAGACGGATGATCTCTCCCACCAATTCGCCGTGTCCTACTCGCACCAGCTCGTACATGGCGGATCCGGCCATCTTCTCGGCCGTCACGACTGCAAGAAACATTGTTCCTTTTGCAACTACGTTGTAAGTACTAGGGTTCAAAAACGGTAAATTTGTCGTCATTCTTCTGCGCCGCGCGGTTGTCTCTGAGGGAATGATACAACCGCGCGGCTTAGAGGAATGACGAGATATTTAGCGTTTTAAACCCCTACTAGGGGTGCGTTTTTAGAATCCCCGAGTTACTAACTATGTAGTGAATACATTTTGTTTCAAATTTTGTCGTTCTTCAAAACGTTGTTATATTTTTAAAAATTTTGATATTGAATCTAAAAACTGACCGGGACCGGAGACTCCGTACACGAATCCATAGGCGGACTCCTTCTCACGTTCCTCTCGTTGGGCGGGAGCCATGTTTCCTGGGTTTGAGCCGGCGAGGAACTGAAACATGAAAATTCATTCAAAATTTGAATTTCCATTTTGAAAAATAAGCGAAATCTCGAACAAATACACGATTATGAATATTCAGCGATAGTCAGAGGACAAAACGAACACGAACAATCACTCAATCTACAATGAGAAGAATGGAGAGCCAAAGAGAGAGAGAGAGCAGAGGTCGAGGGAGAGAGATTGAACTCTGGTCGCGGCCAAAGAAAGAAAGCGCGGGAATGCAATGTGCAAATAAAACATTGCACAAGTGCCAATCACATGGACAACACACAAAAAAGCAATGATTACCCTATTCAGAAGCCCGAACCCAGCCTGAAGTTATGATAGTGGAGTCGAAGACCAATGATTATGCCGGGAAAAGGCCATCCTCGCAGGACCAACGCGGCAATTCAAACCCTATAGTACACGTCTTTCTTGCAACGCGGCTGCGTTGCGGCCGGTCATTCCAATGGGGCAGATTCATGATTGCGTGAATGGAAGATGAATGTGTTATGCATTTCGTTTAATAGCAAAGTTTTACGACAGTCTTTCGCGTCAGATGATATTGATTTCTGTTCTGTATAAACAGAGTAAGTCGCGAGACATAAACAACTTTGACGCGTCCCCTGAAGGAAATGCATTTGATGAGGTGGATATATGAAGATATGCTCTATGCGGGAAGGCAATTCCGGGAAGATTGGCGTTGCCGGTAATGTGTTACGTGAGTATTGAGATGCATTATCACGCGGAAAATGCCATTTCCTCATAATGAAGCCGTTTCTCTCCCACGGTCCGAGCTGGTCATGAGTCCGTCCACGCGAGATTCATATACTCCTTCTTCATCTTTAAAATGGTAATATGTAGCAGGACCGAAATCGTTGAAGTGCACAAGTACTTCATGAGCAGTCGTACCCTTCACTAAGCTATCTTCCGGCCGTCCATTCGAAGGAAAGTAGTTCTTCTTCTTCTTCTGGCGGTCTTATAATTCCCTCTTGCATCGCCCTCGAAGGGGCATTTCCCCTACGAATCCCCCCGCTTAGCTGTTTTTCCACCCAGATGCACCCCATTATTGCATTATTTCATGTGCCCGCCATTCACTGCCCTTCCCTCCCATTCATATGCCCTTCCGCCTGAACAATGCCTTCCAAGCACAAAGTCTTTATCCTCTTTGTAATCGTTAGCGTGTAGGGTGGCGAATAAATGTGCAGGGACCCGAAATGGAACGATTCCAAACAAAAAGACATATCTGAAGCTTCGGATACAGCACATATGCCTTGTTATTCGGACTCGTTGGCCATCTCTTATCGGTCGGAAAGCGAGAAGAGGGGGGGGGGTGGAAAATGGAAGGGAAAGGCAAAAGGGAAGGGAACATGACAGAGACGAGGCTTGTTGAGAGTGAAGAGTAGGAAACTTCAATAGTCAGCGTGGTCGGCAGGCAGAGAGGGAGGGCGGAAACTCATTTTGGGAGGAAGCCGCGGGGCCGCTGCCGCAATCCATACTCTGACTAAGGATTCGAATGGCCTGCCCCCCACGGCTCGGGAGGGGGGCGGGGCTGAGTTTGGGGGCGGAGGGAGAAGCTTCGAGTAGGGGGAGGGAAGGGGTCAGGAGAGGACTTGGGGAAGAGGCGGGAGGACAGAGAGGAGAGGAAACAGTTCTGCTGCCAGTCTGTCAGATGGAAGCATCTCTAACGCCCTGCGCCCTCTCCTAAGTGCCTTGTCTCTCGTGCCACTCTCGGACCCTCAGGAGGCACATGGTGTTCTCCTTCTACTACTAGCCACCTGCCCCTTATTTTGTGAGTAAGCGAGCCCTGGGGAGTGCAATGGGCAAGAAACAGAGAGCGTGCTGCTATAATGAGCAGTGTGCAAATACAGACAGTGGAGGAAACGGGAGGAAGGAATGGAGGGGCAGGCCCTGTTTCAATCTTATTCCTCACGTAATTGCATGATGGAGAATCACGAGACTGGAGAAGAGACAGGAAAGAGAAGAAGAGACTTCTATGCAGAAGAAGTAAACGACTTTCGTTCTGCCGAAGTTCGAGGAGAAGACTCCATCTTTTTCGCACTTTCCTCCTCCTGCATTCCTAATCAGGGCACACTAGTAGTCTCTCCGGAGATGCACTAAAGTGCCCCCAGGAGACGTATGGGGATGTGCAGACACACTCAGTCCCCCTCACTGCTATTCAACGAATTTCAATTATGCCTTCACTCTCTCAGGTAACGAAAGAATACAAACGACGCTTATTTTCGCGGGGACAAAGATTTTCAAGTCATTTTGTATTCTGGGGGATTTAAATGAATCAAATAACTGGAAGGTTGAGAGACAGACAGATGACATCTACGGGAGATAAGTACTAGTATATGTCGAATGTCAAGCATTGGCCATCGCACATCAGACAGACAAGCCAGCAAATGGACGAAATGGAGGACATGGGTCACATCCGCCATTGGGAACGGAAAGAGCAAGAATAAACGACAAATTTGAAGAGCAAATCGTTTTGATGGCATTTCGTCATTATGTAAACAATGATATCTCTCACCAATTGAAGACATGCCCAAAGCGCCTGGAAATCGTCGATTTGACACTGCTTGTCCCGATCAAGCGGTGTCAGGATCAGTGATTTCCGAGCAAACCTCGGAGAGACTGCCAGATCGAGTACATCATAGTGGCTTAGTTAGTAGAAAGTGCTGTTTGCTTCCTCTCGAGCCGCCTTATATTGCCCCTGCCTTGTGACAGAACCCCCATATAAGCACATGACAAATTGAAGCCCAAGAAATCAAGGGAGCGCGAAGGAGGGCAGAAGAGCGGCAGGAGTCGGAGAGGGAGGGAGACGCGGCGCGCTCCCAAAACTCGTCATGTTTGGGCGACTAC
>JACMIF010004287.1:0-12597 GCA_014805445.1 Diplogasteroides magnus | reverse complement strand
CAAGTGACCATAACACAGACGTTTGTAGTATGGTCAGTAATTATCCACAGTGACCATACCCCAGACGTCTGTGTCATGGTCACTTTTTCAAGTGACCATGACACAGACGTCTGGTGGATGGTCACATTACTACTTTCCAGTGATAAGGAGTTACTGCGAGTTACCCAGAGGAAAATGGAGCGAATGATACTTGGAATCTCACTTATGGATAGATGGCGGAATGAGCGGATCAGGGATACTACGAAGCTACGAGATTGGGCCACGGAATCGACTATACGGAAGATGAAGTTTGTCATGAGACTGAGGAACATGGACAACGATCGATGGGCGAAGAGAAGTACTACCTGGATTCCTTACAACAGAGCGCTATCCCGACCACAAGGACCACCTCCGAACCGGTGGAGAGGAGAATTATCAAGAGCACTCGGACCCAACTGGTGGAACACTGCCCCCGACCAATTGCGCCGTTCCATACTCACCTTGCGTTAAGGCTTGACGTGACAAATATGTTATGTTATGTTATGTTATATTATGGATGACATCCGAAGACCACCTTTCAAAGTGCATACTTCTCGTTCTAACTGCCGTTCTAGAGTAGTTGGAATAGGAACAGAATCTATTAGATCACATACGATGGAGCTGGCAACATCATCTAATATATAAGTAGTAATCACTGTTGATAATGCGTGAATGATCCCTTGCACTTATTTTTCAAAATTGGTTCCCTAGTCTCAATCCTTATCCACGGAAAAACGTCGTCGATTCAAACATCAAAACAAGAAGCACCTAGCAAGCACCTAGAAGGAATTCTAACCGTGTGCACGAGGAAAGATATCTAAGATCAATAACCGTATTATTAATTCTCTATTAGAGTTGACAGATGGAACGCGGAATGTAGAAAATATATTCGTCATATCTTTAGAAATCATGACCGGATACGAATGAAAAATTGTAAAATACAATGCTCTGCATTCAGAGTAAACTAAACAAGATCGCACTAATGAGCGGAAGAGCTGTAAGATCATTGCACAAATATCTCACCTCCGATGTCCACAAAAACATCACCCTCTCCAAATTGGTCCAGATCACGGGTCCTGAAAAGTAACAACTTGAATTGCATAGTTACTGGAAAGATTATATTATTTAATAATGACTGCATTAATGTGTTCGCATACTAGAAATTAGCAAAGACAACATTGAGCGTACTCAATAGGGAAGGCAGAATGAACGCGAGAGTGCATCCAGCCTCTCTATGCTCTCCATCGTGCGGTCGTGTCTACACATCAGATATGACCGCAAGATGGAGGGCACAGAGAAATGTTATGCACTCTCGCGTTCATTCTGCACAGCATACCGAAAAGTGGAACATCCTACTATCAGCGCATCAATATCGCGCACATTCGTGAAACCGCGACGCGTCTAGTTGAAGGTACAGTGGGACGCGTCGTGGTTTCATGAATGTGCGCGATATTGATGCGCGGCAACAGTTTCTACTTTTCGGCGCGCTGTGGTCTGCCTTCCCTAGTACTCAAGAATGGTGAACTTACCTCACGATGGTGTAATCTTGAAACGGCTCCATCCTGCTCAGAATGTACACTGCCAATAGTTCATCCGCATGGAAACATCCGTCATGAGTGACGATGGACGGCATTCTAACTGGAAGAGTGTACAATGAGTAGAGCGTGCGCAGTAGTTGTTCAAAAACGGTAAATTAGTCGTCATTCTTCTCCCGAACGCAGTTGTCTCACTCCCTGATAGACGACAGCGCTGCGGAGAATAATGACGACAAATTTACCGATTTTGAATCCTTGGTACGCAGTACAATGGCTTGCAGATTGACCATATATAGTAGATTATATTACAGAGGGGTGCATCTTCAAAGAAATAGTATCAATGTTTAACAACCGTTGCAACAAACAACAACATAACCCATAAAGTATTCAAAAACTGCCACACACAATAAGCAGTACCAGGCACGGATACGCGAGATGAATACGAAAACAAATGTGAAAGAGTGACTCATCCATATAACTTTAGTTCTTTCTACTACTTACTCCAATGTCAACTTCTGGAACAGGAAATGCAGATAGAATCAAGGAAAGAAGTGAGCCCATATGGGGAGAAGGAAAAGCGTTCTGCAGTGCACAAGCAAGCTTAGCAAGGAGGGTGAGACAATGGTGAGGATCATTTATGTTCAAGGGTAGGGTGTCGCTCGTGGTGACTTTAATGCATTCGTGGTGCCTCCACTATCCTAGGAGCGGTCGTCTCTGCATTCGATAGGCACTAGGGACCGCCAAACGCACCACCGAAACGCACGAATCGCACCACAAACGCACCACTGCGCTATTTCTCCATTGTTCTCTAACCGCCTATGGTGCTTTTGTGGTGCGTTTCATTCATTTTGGTGCTTTAGTGGTGCGATTGGCGGTCTCTAATAGGCACCGCTCCTCGGAGAGTAGAGACACGTCGAATGCACTAAAGTCACCACGCGCGACACAGTATTCAAGGTGTCGCGCGTGGTGACACAATAGGGATTCAAGGAGAGACTGCGCCATCTGCTGACATTCCGCTTCACACATCTGACGGAAACGAAGGCCAAAAGTGTTTCAGAACGAAGGTAAAACACCCGCAGGTTACAAGAGAAAGAGAAAGCAAAAGGTATGTGCGAAAAAAATAATATCCTCGCTCTCTTATCTTCTTTATCTGCCTGATGCATGTATGTTACATAGATACCGTATGTAACCCCGAAAGAGAGTCATCAACCAGAAGGGAAATTAGCGTACGATTATAGGGCAGCGGGGATGAATCGGGAGGGCGAGTGGGTAGGCATGGGGCAGTATTTTACTCCAATCAATTGGTATAATAAGTGAAAAGAAGGCGAGAGGTCGACAGGCAGCATCTGCCGTGAGAGTGGAGGGAGGGGCAATGGAGAGGGAGAGCATCACGCCCCCTCACCTTTCCCTCTATTCGCGTTTCGCAATCTTCGGGCAACCATAACCGCGCCATGAACATTTGCGCCACAACTTAGAATTTCATTAGCATTGACCGCGATCAAAATCCTTTACAATTTTTTCTTACAAAAGGAAAACAGTATCACATTTCACAAATGAAACCCCATCGCTGAATAATTCCTAAAAAGAAATATAACTTTACCTTCTTGAATGCAATAATCGACGAAAACCTCATTTCACAAATCCATAGTTGGGCGTGGACGTAGTCCGGAGCAATAAACCGTGGCATACCCCACTGTCCGGCCTGTGGTTATTCTACATTGCCGATTAGCATCCACAGCGCGCCGCTGCAGAGCGATACAAGGACAATAATGCATGGTACTATTCATGCAAACTGAACTGAAATGAAGAGTACGAACCGTCTCTCAATTTCCTGACTATTATGCATCCTATCTGAACTGTTATTCCTAGTACGCGTCTCACACTTGGATGCCACCCTGGTCTCTCATTTTTACGTGCTATTTCGTCGTTGCGAGTTATGTTTCAGCTGTGCGATAAATTGAGTAGAACAACAGTTCGGTTAGGATGCATAATACGTATGTCTAAATCTCTCTGATTTCACGATATTTCGTCCTCTCTCTAACCGCCGGTCGTGAGATCTAATAGGTTTCACGCATAAAGTATATGGGCTGGCTTTCACTTCAGTTATCAGTAGTGTGGGGCTAGGGAGTACGTTATTGACGGCCGTTCATTTCTAGTCGCCTAAGTTCACTCAGAGAGGTCGTACCTCACTTCGCAGAGACGACCGCTCTGAGTGAACTTAGACGACTAGAAATGAACGGCTGTCAATAACGTACTCCCTACCCCACACTAGTTATCAGTCATGGTAGAACCGAAACCGTCCTTTGCCTCATTCCGTCTCGTTCCTTAGTGGGAGGTACGACGAGTTGGGTTACTGTAGTCCTGTAGTGGGAGGTACGACGAGTCCGGTTACTGTAGTGGGAGGTACGACGAGTTGGGTTACTGTAGTGGGAGGTACGACGAATTGGGTTACTGTAGTGGGAGTTACTGTAGGGTGGGTTACTGTAGTGAGATGTGATGTTCAGGCCATCGGAGACGTTCTGCTCATTCGAGGAGATGGCGGAAATGTTCAGGTACTAGTAGCTACAGTAGTACAGTGTGACTCTCATTCAGTTGGCTGTACGAGTGAAGGCCTCGGCCGAGGAAGGCATTGTTTGAAGTGAGAAGGATGACAACCGCGACGCGTGAGGAGACGCGTTGCGGTCTGGGATCAAAAGATCAATAATTGTTGTGGTTCAGGTGCATCCACCCAGACATCGCAGCCCGCAAGTGTCTCCTCTCTCGTGACGCGATCAAGATCACCGACTTCGGAATGTGCAGACCAACTGCCAAGGTATAAGGAGAGTCGACTGCATGGGACATTGGCAGTCAGACAGTGATGCCGGCAGCTAGACTACATTTCTCGCGAGAGGGAATTGACTTTCCTACAGGTCAATCTCGCTAAACCGCTCAATGTGCGATGGCTGGCTCCAGAGGTTCGATCTTCGTGAAAACTCTCCTAAATCCCCATCGTAGGTGTGGAAAACCGGCGAACCGAACTAGAGAACGGATGTGAACGCATGGCCGTGATGGTATGTATCCACTGCAGACAATGACTAGACAAACGACCGCCATAGATAGTTGAATGACGGACAAATGCAATTGCGAAAGATGATAGATCAAAAATCAAGGATTGATTCTCAGGCTTGGGAGTTCTTCATCATCCCATACGAGACACCGTGTATGGAGTGGAAGGTCGCAGTTGTCAAGCTGCAACTTCGATAGAATGGGGGAAACGACCGCAACGCGTCAACCCATGAGTTGCGGTCGAGATAAGACAATGTTACTTGCCTTCAGAAGAGAGTGATGGATGGCTTCAGAATGCCGCCTCCGCCCAAGATGCCCTCTGCCGTCGCCGAGGTCAACTTCCGCCTGTACTTCCTCTGCTTACCATCCCTTTCTCAGGTGATGGAACAGCTATGGGCCCACGATCCCTCCCAGCGCCCCTCCATGGTCACCGCCAAGAAACTCTTCGGCGATGCCGAAAACGTTGGAATGACGAGTGGTCTCAAGAGGAAAACCCTGATTCAGGCTGCGGATGAGAAGCCGGACTCGTGGATGGATACTGTACCCGAACCACTGGAGAACCGTCTGCCAAGGAGAAAGTCATCTAAGCAAGGAATCAGTTCATGTCCTCCCATCATCCCATTTTGGGGCGTCCGTAGAGTAGTCCATGATCCTACCGTAACCCATCCATACTCGAGTGCCCTCCTCAACTGGCGGCGGTGGCAAATCAACCAAGTCGACGACGTAATCTGACCTCAGAAGAAGCCTCTACAGCCGTTCTTTATTCAACCTTCGGCCACTCAGACAACTTACGATAAAGACATTATTATTGGGTAAGCGGGCCAAAATTGCCTGCACCGATGACGCCCCCTGGTAGTTGCGTCAGATAGCAGGCATAAGGATATTTCACACACTACTATATGCAGTGTGTGAAACATTTTACATTTCGGGATCACGAAATATTCATACATACCTACACTTCCACACAAGATACTTTCAAGCTGGACACTTCCGCACAGTACATTTCCGCACAACGCATAACTCCTTCCGTTTTCATTTTCATGAAATACTGCAAACATGATAGTTGCTGATATTGACGAGACGAGCAACTTTGTTGTTTTGTGCGAAACGTGAAAATGAAAACTAAACGAGTTATTTCAAAACGGCATTTCGTGTCATCGGAACACTTTAATCCAATAATATGTGACAGAAATTTGCCGGTGAAACACATTCAAAATCAGAATTTCTGAAAATGAATCGGGATTGGAAGGGGGACAGACGTTGAAGATACGACCGATCTCAAACAGAGACCATACCATCGTTCCAATAAAAAGAAATGGTCTGCTGATACCACATTCTCAAACGGGTGTGGATGAAGTTGTGACACGGTGCAATTTACAAAATAACTTCGAACTTGGCAAAATGCCAGAAAAATCGGCAAGATAGTCTCCGTCGTTCTTGATCAGGCATTTCCGCACAGGATATAAACCGTTCCACTGAAATTAGTACAACCTTCCCGATAAACAGAGTATGACTATATTTAGCGTGGTTTATCGAAATCATTTTACTGCATTTCGTAGCATTTTGTGGTCGTTTCGCTTTGTCATGTGTATACTTTGGTATGCATTTCAGTCCGGCAAGGGTTTCTTAGCCAATCGACGTACATTATGGGACGAAAGAAGAAGAGAGCAGAGAAGCCTTGGTGTTGGTAAGTTTTTGTCTCCATAGCAACGAATACATTGTACTGTTTTCAGGTACTGCAATAGAGAATTCGATGACGATAAGATTCTTGTGCAGCACCAGAAGGCGAAGCATTTCAAATGCCACATATGCCACAAGAAACTCTTTTCCGGTCCAGGATTGGCCATTCACTGTATGCAGGTGCTGATTTATTCCAGTTCTTTCAAGCAATGTTGTAATTTTTGCAATGCTGCTTGCCACCAGAAGTATCAAAGTAAAAATAACCAAGCAATGTTGCTCGCCACTATAAGTAATCAATAAAAACAAGATCATAACCAATGCTGCTCAGTACTTCTGTTATTGTTGTTACCTTTCCAGGTTCACAAGGAAACGATAGACAAGATTCCGTCCGCTCTACCGGGAAGAGATTCGACTGATGTCGAAATATATGGAATGCAGGGAATACCGGCGGATGCAGTGAGAGGAGGTGCTTTACTTCGGATTTCTTGCATTTGCCGCACATGGATAGATAGATATTTATACGCAACGAGGCGATGTTCTCATAACGCGATGTGATAATCATCATTAAAAACATCAAGTGATTTACAAGGATGTAAGCGTATTATACCACACTGCTTCGGCTATCACATAGGGTGTCGCACATGGTGACTTTAGTGCATTCGCCTTGTCTCTACTCTCCTAGGAGCGGTTATCTATCGAATGCAGAGACGACCGCTCCTCGGAAAGTAGAGACACATCGAATGCACTAAAATCACCACGAGCGACACCCTACTATCACAATCACTGCACATGATGAGCTCACATATCCGCAGCAGTGTTGGCATAACAAATATTATACTTCGGAACTCAATTTTTTTCAAAGTACAATCGCGTTCAAATTTGGCGGTCAAAAACATTTATACTTTAACCAATTGCATTGATCTAATATATTATTTTCAGATGAGTATCAGGAGGGAGTATCTGGAAACAAGAGACCAAGAGTGGATAATAACGTGGCGCCGCCTTCTGGAGGCATTCCTATGCCACCGATGATGCCTCCTGGTAAATATTTTGGAATTGGGATCAAACATGGGCACGGTCGCGACATTATCACCCTGCAGCACGAAAATTGTCAATTTTTACACTGAAATTGAGCCCAACTTCATTGTGACCACTCTGCTAATCACGGTGACAATCCTGCAGGGGACATGTTAGGCACGAACCCTGCCCATGTGTGATTGGGATTCTCATGATTGTCCGCTGCACTCAACAGATAATAATAATACTCTTCTTGTTAAGGTATGGGTCCCCCTGGAATGCCGCCCTTCGGAATGCCCGGTATGCCTGGAATGCCTCCTTTTGGAATGCCTAACATGCCACCAGGTTACCCACGTACGTTTATTTATCCTGTTAAATGAATTGATTTGTCTGAGAAGTGTGTCCCCTTTTGCACATTTTCATTAGAAGCGTAAATACTCCAAATAAGCACACTCTCAGTTGGATACAATGGCTTAGCACTTGTTAAAGTCCAATAGAAAAGCTCCTCTATTGACCGGATGAGACTATTAACATCCTTTTTTTTCAGCAATGCCTCCGATGCCTCCCGGAATGCCTGGCATGCCCGGCATGCCACCATTTATGCCTCCATTTGGTGGCAGGGGCGGTCCTCCTCCCGGTTGGGGACATATGGGTATGCCTCCAGGAGGCCCTCCACGACCATATGCGGCACACCAAGTATCTGTGAGTGGCTTTCCGAGTCGATGTTTTATGATTGAATGTATGGTACCGGGGGATTCCCACACGGAGTAATGATGTTGACCCAAATGGGATGAGCGAAATTAAGGGCAAGCATATGGGACCCCTGTCCCATGTAGAATAAAGTGGGCTCTTGCTGTGTTCCAAGCGTTTATCATAGATTCTATGACACAGAGGGAAGAGTTCGAGCAGCAATAAAAATGAGGTCAGCTTTTCGTTTCGCTCATCCAATTCGGGATCGACGGTCTTATTTATTGCTCACCGGGAGCTCTCCCAAACAAACCCTAACAAACAAGACATCATTGAATGCATCCAATTTCAGGGGGAATCTACCGTGCCAACTTCGTACTCGGATAGGCTTGCTCAAGAGAGATCAGATAGGGCACCTATACCAGAAGGACCATTGGCTTTGGGTGGCGGCGGCGGAGACAGAGCGGGATACAGGTTATTACAGTAATATTTTAAATTTGTTTTTCAACTTTTGATTATGCATCATTTATAAGTTTGTCATATGTATGTCCCAGCCTCAGCTCTGCATAATCATACTGTAGCACCATTTGAATTACTTGCGTTGCAGCAGAGAATCAGAGGACGTGAAGCCGCATCCGCATCCGCATCCGCAATCGAGTGGTGGTGGATCTGGAGACTATTCTGGCCAAACTAAGGTGGGGTAATGCACCCTAGAAGTGGGGGTCAAGAGCAATTCAAGCTTCTCTATTCTCCTTCGAGCTATCTCTCAATTTCATAGACAACAGCTCGGAGGGGGAGGTTAGAATTGCTCATCCCCCCCCCCCAACTGTATTCCACCTCAACATAGTTATGAATTTCGTTCATTCCAGACGACGTCACAATTGGGTGCGAAGATACGCATTGTTCATCCAGACGATCACGGCGTTTCATTGGTGAGTGTTTCTCCAACCGCGACGCGACCACAGACGCGTCGCGTGTGGTTCTAATCAAGAGTGAATGATTTGCGCTTGCAGGAGGAGCGAAGGCTGCACCTGCTGCAAACACGACAAGCGTCGGCGGCCGCAGGCTACCACAGTGGCTTCCGATGAATGCCCTCTTTTGGCCTCGCAATCACAATCAGAGGCAAGACCGAGGCACTAGATCGCATAAGGTAGGTCCTGAGAGAATGTTAAGTGTCCAACGTACGGGGCTATACAATATATCAATATTTACAATAAGAATAAGAAGAATATAAGAATGCGGGTCTGTATCTGGGTAACAGGCTCTTTCCTCTCCTTGTCTCACTGCTATTGTCCGCACTCTCTCGAAACAGAAGGTTAGTGATATGAGCCTATTAGTCTGGGCAGAGTGAATTCCATGCCTGCTTTCCATCTCTTTGCGCTCTCATTCACTCGGTCGTCTCTGACGCAGAGACGACGGCGCGATAGAGAACACTGGGAGGTGGAATGCACTTTGTGATTCATTCTACCAACACTGGAACCTATCACTCTCGGCGCATTTCTAATATCCGAGAGCGATAGTGCATCTGCAAACTGCACAGGTTGGTCCCTAGTAGGGGTCGCTTTTTGGAAATAAAGTGCAACTATTTTATCTGTGTGTATTTCATTGTCACTCATCATAGACAACCGTGGGCTTCTAAATCGGTAAACAGTGCATTTCTCATTCCTCTAATCTCCACGGAGCGGTTATCTATCGAACGCAGTGAAGGCAGCCCCGCAGCGATTTGATGAATGCGAAATGCACTTCTTCTACCAGTTTAGAAACCCGACTCGAGATGAGTTTACAAACAACTATGTTACATAGTCTATGTTGCACTTAGTTTCCACGAATCGACGCCTAGTCCCTACCCTTACTAATTTTGAGAACGGAAAGTGCTGTTAGATTAGGCTACCCAGGTTGGTGGACATTTTTGCAAGTGTAAATGTTTTATTGTTTTGATTTCCCGCGAGCTGGAAAGGGGAAGCTAGGTGCATCAAAAGGTTTGCCCAGTGTTAAGTGGTTTTATTCTTTACAATTAGTCTTTCAGGAGCGCGTGAGTTTTCATTCTGGAAATTTACGGTAATGATACTATCAAAAGTGGCTCTTTTCAGCATCGTGCTGCGGTCTCGTGTCGTTTCAACCAGTATCTGTAAGTTTTCCATCGACTACTTTCAACTAAGATGTCAGTTAATCGGAGGAAAACGTTCCAATTTAGTCCATTCACCTCACTTTTGTTGATAAAATAAATCATGCACCTAAATCCAATAACCGTATTGACAATTTCTAAAGCGAGATGAGTTAATTGTTGTGGTATTTCTCTGTCGAATATGTTTTATAAGATAAGATAAAGCGGTCTACCTGAGGCAAACACTTTGTTTATCGACTGAATGCGGTACAAAATAATTTGTGGAGCACCATGTCTATTTGAATATGCAGAGAAAATGAGTTAGCTGCCGTTAAGTTAAGATAGACATTTAACAAGGACAATCATAGGATATAAGTAACCCATACTTTTATCCAATCATCACAGTTTCCCCCTTTGCTTGAAAAACACAATTGTAACGGAAATTTCAACAGTATTTCTATAAAAGTACTCGGTAATGCAAACAATTAAAATAATTTAAAATGCCATATATAGCCCTAGTAACTTCCTACTCATCAAGAAATGACATACTGTCAGTGTTGTTCTTCATGTATCTTTTGTACTGTTTGTACCTTCCTGACTGCTGGTTCTTCAGTTTTTCATCTATTTCCTTCGCTTTCTGAACACTTCTCATTTATAAACCTATTCAATTTTCAAATCACCTTCCAAACGGAGAAATTTTCCTTCTTCCAGAGTTCCTTTGTGAATAGTTCTTCGTGTTCCTTCTCGGAAAGAGCCTAAATCCAAGGTTAATGCTGCAATTGCTGTTGCATGTGGGATCGTGACATTTTCGAACTGCCGTTTTGGAATCCTCTTCGTACAGAGCTCAATTGCACAAACATTCCGAAACGGATGTTCCAGAATGTCAGGTTTCCGTTGAAGCAACGTACGTCAAACTGTTCTTGGCTAATTCCCATGAATTTTCGGAATAGGTGACTCTTGGCTTCATCATCGTATTCCTCTCCACGTATACGGTATTTAAGCGTCCAATCCAGCTAAAGCGGTCGTGGATTCATGATAAGTAGGGAACGGAATGCAAGCAGAAGTGCACATTTCTGTCGTCTAATCCCCTCGCAGCGGTTCTCTCTCTCACGTGATGGAAAAACGCTCCGAGGGAATTAGACGACAGAAATGTGCACTTCTGCTTGGATTTCCTACCCTAATGATAGGTTAAAGAAGAGTTGCATACCTGCCACTTTGCATAGATGAAGATGGTGTATGGCAGCAAGGCTATTTGAACAATCAGCACATCGGACAGATTGGGCTTACGGTAGCCGCCCCTGAAGATGGTACAAGGATTACAATGTGTTTTGAGAAAGGTGGACGTGAGGGGAATGCAGGAATGGATCCATATGGATTTTCTGAAAGCTCACAGTGAAAGAGGCTAGATCTTTCCTACTCACTGAGTAGGAAAGAATGAGTCGAAAAGGCTAGAATTGTTGCACTCATTTCTTCATTTCTCGTTATTCCTTCTAGCGAGAGCGATGAGAGACAATTCCCTATCGCGCCATCCTATTGCTAAGTACTTGCTTACTATTGGTTTGGTAAATAACTAAGTAAGTGCGTTCGTTATCTCAAATTCTACAGCGTGTGGTCATCCCTCATCGGAGAAGGACGACCCAGATTACTCTCAGCCAATCGCCCAACCATATTACCTACCTAACATCCATGTTGTCCTCGATAAGTTCCTTAATGATGGCCTCGTTATCTCGTCCCTTGACTTTCTTCAGCTTTCCCTGATAATTATGTAATTTTTTTTATTTATATCATTTTTGTCCCTCTTACCGCCTTGTCAGTCTCCAGAAGCTTCTTCTGAACACCCAATTCTATGGCCTTGTGACGAAACTTGCCTGAAACAAGGGCGGCAATAGGATTTCTGAACCGGTAGCAGGTGCATTCGTCTGCTGCCTGATTCACAAGGAGCGGTTATCTCACTCATGCACAGCCGGTCAGAAGGGAAGTGAGTGTGCAAGAATGAGAAATTCGTCTAACCATGCACTCTCTCATTATGCAATTCTCTCGTTAATTTGTCCTAGCTATCAACTCGAAGTCGAAAAACTAACTAAATTTGATATATTAGGTTAGCCGTACAATGTTTGAATCATGGATACTGTTCATTAGTCAATTAAGCAGAGAATTGCGCTTTTAGAACATTTAAATAAGTCATGGCAAGGCCACAATGTTAACCCAAAATGTTAACATATTCAACCGTGCATAAGTTGTCGAAGGCTTCATATGAACCCTACATCATGCATCATCAAATCATAGTTCTCGGCCTTCCCCACAACACCTAGCATTCAGAATTGTCAATTTTAAGTTGGCAAACAAAACAAGACCATAGACGTTGAAAGATAAGCAATTTTCTCGCAGGATATTTCAAAAATGACAAGTCTGACAAGTACCGTGCTTGGTATGGGCCCGGCCAAATTAGATGGGTATTTTTTTGTTCGAAAGGTATACCGTTGGAGAAGTGCGGATCCAAGTATTAGCTGC
>JACMIF010004286.1:0-12599 GCA_014805445.1 Diplogasteroides magnus | reverse complement strand
GCTTTGGTATGGAAAACATTTTTGAACATCCCGCCAAAATTGAAAATCAGGGACTTCCGTTCAGGTGACGCACGGTTTCGGTTGCGTTGCAATGGCCGCATCATTATCTTCATTGAGATGTGTACTCGATGAAGCGATTGGATTGCTCGACCGATAACAACAGGTCAAAGTTTTACTTACAGTATCCATATTCCAATCAATTCTGGTTTTTTTCAGAGCACATCCTATTTCACCGGATTTCCAACACACGAGCCCAAACAACCGAGGATGGTTTGATTTTCATAATTTTATCTGGAACCCGTAATTCATTGATAAATAACGAATACAACTAATTTGAAAAAAAACATAACACTATGAAATTATCAGACTACAGCTTGAAAGCGAAGTCCTTGTCGATTTGCGCCCTTACAATATTGTCTACACCAGCTCCGATGTCTGCTCCGATTGGTTCAGCTTTGGCCTATATAAATTTCCCTCCGGGTCTCACTCCAAACTCGATTCCGCCATTGCTCTGTAAATGAGCGGTATGACTCATATGGTTCATCTGATCGGCTGAACACATTCACATTCTTCTCTTCCAATTGTACGGTCCTTTCAGAAGCATGCACAATCATATTCACCATGTCAGTTCCCATAATAAAATATATCTCTTGCTGGGGCTCCGTCCTCGCAATTTTTGTTGATCCTCGCTTTTGGGTAGCTGAAATGACGCGTAATCAACAGATAATTAATCATACGACCTCAGCTTTGATGATTATGTGGGAAAGAGACTCCCGTGGACAAATGCATCTGACCGGCAAAATTGCGAGTCTTACTACTTCTAATTGGACTTCGCGTTAATTGATTGTAAAACAGTAACTTCGTATTGCACAAAACAGATACTTCACAATACTTTTTAAGTCATGCTTTCTGGCAAATGGGAAGACGAATTACGAAGAACTCACCACACTCTCTAATTCCAGCCGCAATGCGCGTCTGTATGGCACGATGACGAAATGAGAGAAAAACACGAGAGATTGCTTGGTCAATGTTGATAGATGAACTTCCTCAGATTTTTTGAAGATAGTAATCATCAAGGTGAGAACAATGAACTTTGATCATGAAGAGACCTGTGAGAAGAAACAATTAAGACAAACCTTTGAATTGATCGGTTATAAGACAGTAGTAAGCAAGTACTAACCAGTTGCAATGGTTCTCATCGAACATTTCAGAGTAGTGTGGGGGACCGAATACTAATTCATTTTTTCGCGTCATCCGCTCCTCTGATCGGTCTCGTACATGCTAAAGATGACCGCACGGGGAAGAGTAATGACGAAGAGTGATCCAACTATTCGAAGTATTCGAATGGTCCCCCCACACTATTTCAGAGGCTTATGAAGACGATGCTCTTGTTTAGGAAGAGCAGTCGTAGTCGTCCGTGTAGGGAACAAAGGGAAGACTAAAGTGAAATGAAGATAAGAAAGAATGACTGGAGAGAAAGGATGAGAAACACTTTGATTGACGTCTCAGGGGAAAAGGCGACCGGGAGAGACGGAAGAGAATGAAGAGAATGAATGAGAGAGTAGGAGATGGATAGAGTGGGGAGAGAAGAGAGAGGAGACAAAAAAGAATGGCTGAGGCGAAAGGAGATAGACACTTCGACTGATATTTCGGAGAAACAGTGATACACAGGAGAGATGGAAGCATACATTCAGATGAAAAAGGTAAAGAGAAGGGAAACGATGGAAGTCAGTAGGGTAGGTATTATTGTGGAAAACGGAACTGACAAATTCCGTGTCTCCAGTTGATTATCCGAATTTAATAAGGACTCTTGAAACATATATGAATGTCAATGTGACCATAATGTTTTCATCGATATTTCGGTTGGAACATGTTCAAATGTGTCCAAAATGATTTTTAAAATCAATTTTAATTAGTTTACTTCGAAATAATTTGAAAAATAGCTCAAATTCGCACTTTCACAGAGGAGTTCAGATATGTTTCATGATTACAATATAAAGAAATGTACACGTTGCGATCATCCATAGGTAGGTCCAAAACTCGCCAGGTGTACCAGCTATGTCACTTCCGTTTTCCACAATAATAGAACGATTCATTCTGTTTGTCTAGCTCAATGAGAGCTGTGCTATCTTCACACGACAGATAACAGGGCCGATGAGCCTAGACAAACAGAATGAATCGTTCTTGCTATTTTCATTTTAATATTCTGCCCCGTTCTTGCCAATATTATGTACAATCTTTATCATACCAAAACATATAACATTGTGAACGTATAAAAAAAATATAAGATACTAACCTGTGCTCTTACTACTGTTGCGGAAACCATTGATGGTTAGAAATGTATTAGAAGGACAAGATAACATTCCGGATCGTCCGGAATGCCTTTTTCCGTTTCTGACTCCGTGTAGAATGTAAAGTCATGGCATGAGCAAACCAACTAATCATTTTCACTTGATGATTCTATGGTGAAAGAGCTGGTCATGTTGCATAAAAATGATAAAGCTGACAGAAACACAAATTCTACCCAAGCGAATTCAAAGTGCAATCATATAAAATGAATGCCAAACATGTCTCATCGCCTCTCACCATTATTCATGCACGGATCCCCTTTTATGTAGCCCATTACAGCAGCCCATCATGAAGAGTCCGCAAAGAGTAAAAATATACAGGATATCTAACACTGAACCAACCATGGTGATCTTCTATTAATGAATTCCATGCACATGTTGGCATAAAAGAATCTGCATATGTATCGATTGGTCAAGAATTCCGTTACCCTTTCTTTTGTGACTCAGAATCATCTGCACAATTTCGCCATCTGGCAAGAAGTATCTGAAAGAGACCCTACAGAACAACCGATTAAACCCTGGCATAACTATGGGTTGATGCGTAAATTCTAGAGACCGTGAAACGGATACAATATTGACAGCCGGTCATTTCAAGCTGTCTTCATTACTAGCGGTTGTCTCTGCGAACAGAGAGACGACCGGTAGGAATGATGCTAGACCGCTAGAATTGCCCTGGAGGAAAGGAGTGTTAGAAAAATATGTCTTTCTTTCACTGGACGGACTTGTCCAGTGAAAGAAAGGTGGCCGGCACTTGGGTGTTGCATATGCGGGTGGAGGTAACTGCCGGAGTTGTGGTGGCCGACAAAGAGGAGAGAGAACGGAAGAATTGGAATGAACTGATATGCCAGAGAACTGTGAAATATTCTAGATTTGATAAGCGGGCGAAATACAAGAGCGTCATGGACATCAACGCCATAATGGTGAAATTCCGACTCCGTGACTCCACTTTAGGAAGCGTTGACTTAGGTATCCGTGTATGGTGAGAAGAAAGACTGAAGCGAAATGAAGACAAGAAAGATGGACTTGAGGGAATGGGCGAGAAGCAGTTTGATTGACCCATCGGAGAAGACAAAACACGGACGAAAGAGGCGGAAGAAGGAAGGAGAAACGAGCAACAGGAAGGGGATAGAGAGTGGAGGGGAATAGACAAGTGTTCGTTTCTACGCTAAGTAAATGACAAAATGGCATACAGACCGGGGAGGAACAGGGGACTAGAGATGGAAACCGAAGGGATTGGGCGCTGGAGAGAGAGGAGATATGAAGTGGAATGAGTGCAGATGAAGAGAGGTGGAATGTATTTCGCGTAAAACATGAATAAAAGGATGACAGATGAGAATAACTGTAAATGCAGGTGAACATAATATCCGCATGCAAAGGTCATGAGAAAATGTCTTTATCCTCAAATAAATTTTACTTTATAGAATTTATAAAATAATCGTTTTTGTTCAATTTTGGCGAATTTACAATCCTATTGATCAGGCTTCTTCCGCAAATCGTGATATCTCCAGTCAATCGGTCTCTAAATACAAATAATTTCAGTTCAAATTTAATGACATTATTAATGCTTTCACAACACTTACTCTCATTCGATTCGACAGTGCCATGGAATTTGGTCACAGTTTTCCCGATCTTGCCCTAGTACTTGCGTTCAACTGCATTTGCGTGGCAAACTGATCCCTAGAATGTCGAAGAGACATTGGGAATAATCTGAGCGAGAAATTGTTATGAATTGAAATTGTAATGGATTTAGCGAATATGATTAAGTTCAACGAATTAGCTTACTTGATTATCGCAATGTCGTGGATATAAATACGCATCATTGAGATTATATCGCTTTCAGATCGTTCGGAGAGGCTTATTCAGCAGGATTAAGGAGGACATTGATCCGTGTAGTGTTGATATTCTTGGATGAGACGACAACTCCTAGAAATGTGTTGATACTGTAGGTAGTCTCCTTGTGTCAGCCTCTTTACGTATAACTCCTTGTTGACGAATAACTCAATGAAGTGGTCCAATCCAATCAGAAGTCCTTATTGGGAGATGATGGGAACGGGGGACAGTACGGGTTCGCTAGTTATGACTGTATTGACAGCCGCCATTTCGAACCGTCTAATTCCACTCCAAGCGGTCGTTACTCACTTCGCAGAGATAACCGATAGGAATAGAATTAGACGGTTCGAAATGGCGGCTGTCAATATAGTCACCATCAGCGACACCCTAAAGTTTACTCACCTCGAAAATTGGCATTATGATAGTTTCAGTCTCAATGTGACGTTCTTCGTAGATAGATGTGTGGTGTAGGCACACAATTTAACTCTGGTGAGGAGGCACCTTTAAATATTCGACGATGACGACGAGTGATTGAGAATCAAACATAGATAGAAATGAATGTGGAATGGGAAAGAAAGAGAAGGGAAAGGCGGAATTGAGGTGAATCAGCCACGTTGAATCACTGCAAACGATTTCTGGGAACACCCGCTATACCAAGACGTCGACGAACGAAATTCCGTTTGGAATTGTTTCAAAGTAAAGGCATTTTATGTGCCTGACAATTTATTTTAATCTTTCGAAGTTTCACAGCGTGATTTCCTTCCCTCGTGTCCCGCTTTTCGCCGGAGGGTGGTCTTTCTCACGTTTCCCAGATATCAGACAATTTGACTCGTCTTTCTTTTCTCCCTCCTTCGACTCTTCTTCGATTTGCAATCGTCTATTGCATGACAGGTGTATTCTCTCTTCTTACTGGATGTTATGGATTCGAAATCTATAACTAAGCGTTCTTCATTCGTCTAATCTACTGGATGTCTAGAAGACGGCAGACAACAAATCGGGGGAGGGGAAGACAGAAAAGAAGGGAAAGAAGTAGAAGCAGTCAGTTGAGCCAATTAATTTGTAGGATACGATATTTACCAGAAAAGATATTTGTTGTAATTGACATATTTGTAATTACAATTCCCGAAGGATGAGATGAACAGTCATCTCATGTAAAAATATTGTCTATCTATATCCATTACGTGAAACATAGATTTACAGTGTGTTTCTAATAAACTGTGCCGCTTTGCAATTCGCTCCAAATGTCGATCTCCCTACGCTTCAGTCCCTTCAGTTCCCACAATACGAAAGGAAAAGGATCATTTTAGAGTGAGAGTCTGCTTACTCAACACTCATTCTACTTCTACTTAGAGAGGATACTCAGAATGAGCGATCTAATAATCTCGACCCTCTTGCTCTTATTGAAATCTGCCACAAGTAATCCTCTCTTAATTGTGATCCGCGCAAGGAGAAGGGACGAGTGAGAGTGGATACTTTGAGTGGTGCAATGCTGCATAGCCTATGCAGGCCGGTGGTTAGAACATTCTATGGTTCATAGAAAGCTTCATAGAAAGAGCATGTTCAAATACATATATGGAAGCACTGAAATATATGCCAAAAGGTAGTCAAACGGACAACAAAGATGCCTATCACATTTTTGAATCGGTGATTCTTTTCATAATTTCTCATTTATAGTATGCTACAAGTAACACACACAGAAAGCATTATTTTTATCAAGGCAACCCTGATACCCTGTCTGAAATTCGGAAATATAATACTTATTCGTTAATTAGTATCGATTATGTAACATTACGCCAACTCTCGACTGAATTTATTGATGTCATGAAACATATGTCGTTTTCGTGTTGAACGTATAGCACCCATCAAAAACACAACCTCCGCAAATGTTGACTATCAGATAGTGTACAATATCCTCACAGGGGGCGTGTCCCATGCCCCGAGGGCCTTCGTTCCCTTCAGTTGTTGCCCGAGGCACTGTGCCCGAGGGGAGGATGTATGCCCGCAAGCGATGTCTGGACGAGAGGCGAGAGTACGGTAAGACGAGGAATGGGATAGTGGAGGTGGAAAACCGCAACTTTCTGTCTGACGCGAATGCATAGTGTATCATATTGCTTTCCTTAGATTTATCTACTAGACTTATTTAGATCTCAATCTAAATTTTCCGATCAATTGCGCTATGATTATATTCAGCCCAGATGCCCAAAGTATGTGTATTTTGGTTCATTATTCTTATTCTCCAGACATCAGTTAAATATCACGATAACATTCTAACAATTCTTAAACTGAATTTATTGCCATCATGAAACATGGCTACATGACGTGACATTCTTTCCAACGATAGCAGGACGTTTCCCCTTATTGAGTTGTATTATGAAGGTTCTTTTAGAAAGAAGCTCTAATAATGTTTAGGAAAGAGAAGAGAAGAAGAGGACGTGGACGAAGAAGAAGAAGATGATGAGGAGAAGGAGGAAGAGGAGGATGGACAAGGTATACGGTAGTATTGAACAAGAAAGGAATCCTCTAATAAGAGGAAATATGACGTTTTTCTTCAAAAACTAATATGTTAGCCCTGAAACATATGTGAAACATAACTTATTAGAAAATTTCTTCAAGATTTTTCTTTCGCAATGCCAAAATGATTCCTGGCACCGTGCCAAGACAATCCTGATTCAGGGAGTGAGGAGGATGGTAACGTGCAGCAACAGCAGCAAGCGTACTACACACAACAAATGAGAAGAGAGTGGCAGGGATACGATGGAGGAGGGGGGCAACAGGTATTATAGTGGGGATTGGAATATAAGTTATAAGATAGGTCCGACTTCACAATCAATGGAACTTATCTTTTTGAACTAAGTGCGCTGAATGAAACATTTTCGACAACAACATTAATATTTACACAATTTCGATTAGTCGCTAAGTAGTTGGAAAGTAGAAGTCAACTTTGTTCTCCAGAGTTGAAGCAGTAGTTCAGAAGATGTGAATACTACTTCAAGTCTTTCTCAGATGGTTCCGTGTCGCTACGATGACGTCATCGCTTACCCGAAGGAGGTCATCGTGGCCCCTGTTCTGTATGGATCAGACCTACAATGGGGAAATACACAAATTGCCAGGCAGACAGGTATGAATCATGACTAGGGAACGGAATCCAAGCAGAAGTGCACATTTCTATCGTCTAATTCACTCGGAGCTGTTGTTCATCACATGAGAGAGACAACCGCTCCGATTGAATTATACGATAGAAATGTGCAATTCTGCTTGGATTCCGTTCCCTATGCATGACATCATCAATTGTATTTAGTTGCTCTCCCCTTTCGTTGCAATGGTTGCAAACACTAAAAAACATCGAGATGTCTAATAAGTTTCTAAGATTCATACATAAGTACAAAGACATATGTTTTTAACATATTGTTCGATTGACTTCAATCGAATATGAAAGGAAAGCATATACTGATGTAAATAATGACACAGCTATAACAATTCTCTATCTTGTCGCTCGTCTGAGTGTGGTCTGATGATATTTCTTATAGAAACTCCACTTCTTCGACCGCCGCACTCGCTATGTGTCGACCTGTAAGTTTCAAAAGTTTTTCATAAACAAATTTTTCGGCCGATGCGCAATGCGCGTCATGATCGTATTTTTAAACCGAAATTATTCGTTTCAACTCCTTGCAGAAGATAAAAATTATACGGGTGATAATTTATGTCGAACAAAAACACATTTTGGGCCAAGTTGACCAAATTTCGTACAACTTTAGCCATGGCGCATTCACTGTTTCACCATTTTGGCGCGGGTATCTTTCATTCTTGATAAATACAAAGAATTGTGAATCGCTTATTCGCTTCTTTCTTACGAAGTGGAGTGAAGGTGCTCCGGAATAAGAGACATAACATGGATGATCCTCGATTTACTATTCTTGAAAGTCTCCAGATCTACTGCACGGTTCCCGGCCGCACTTCCCTCCTCTCATCAACCACCAAGTACAACGTGACCGTGTCTGAGATCCAACGACGAATTAGCCCTCCGGAGTGTCTCAATGCGTCATTGCTTGGAGGAATACTACGAAAGTGAGGGATACTGTATTTTGGATAGTCGGTAGATCCCAAAAAATTCGGAATATTGTATAGATTCATTACTGTTTGCAAATCGGAGCACGGTAACTTTCCATTCAGGGCCAAGTCGAAAGACGGCGGGAAGGCGTTGCGGGATTCACTGAGGAAATTGGGCATTGCACTGCCAGCAGGAAGAAGAAAGCAGACGAGTGTCACGTGTTGGACTGCACTGGTTGAAGGTTAGATTGAATTTTTGCACTCCTTTATTGTTCCAAATCATTTTTCTACTTCGTTATATTAATATGTATGCGAATTCCGAGAAGATCAAAATTTATAAGTTGAACGACCTTTCCACTGTCTCTGAAACCTAACCCAGCCGTCGAATGTTCAGAGGAGGCCTCTCACATGGCCCGTGACTATTCTTTGGTCTGCGAGAGGGAATTCCGCACTAGAGAAGTGAGCTAAATTTTTATTAATATTATATTTAATTAAAAATTTAAATAATTGTTTTTCAGATCGCCCTCCATCTCGTCAAACAACAAATTGGCCATGGAGACTACGCAGCAACGGGAAGAATGGCATTACATGCGGCCAGGTCAGAATTCAAGTTGAAATTATGTCACACGGTCTATGTATTAGACGAGATTTATTGTGATACCAATTCTGGGTGTGGCGTTATTGTGTGCATAATAAATTTAAGGCAAGTACTACATGAACTACTGTACATTCTGCGTGCCGACCGTACGCCCATTGCAGGCGGTCTCATGGGTGAGAGTTACGATGTTTAGTAAAATAGGGAAACCAAGGAATTTCTGATGTTTCCTCAACCCTGAATATCCAATTTTATCGATTAGTTGCCATATTAAGACGGTCATTTTTTAAGAAACGTAGTATAATATTCTCCAATTTCAGTCGGACCCCGAATTCCGTTGCTCGATCCACATCTACAGCAGCACCTTTCACATTTCGCTTTGGCACGTGAAACATTTTTGAACATCCCGCCAAAATTGAAAATCAGGGACTTCCGTTCAGATGACGCACGGGTTCGGTTGCGTTGCAATGGCCGCATCATTATCTTCAGTGAGGTGTGTACTCGATGAAGCGATTGCATTACTCGATCGACAACAACAGGTCAAACTTTTTCTTACAGTACCCTTTCAGACTTTAAAATTCAGAGCACAGCACATTTCTCCGGATTTCCAACTCACGAGCCCAAACCACCGAGGATGATATGACTTTCATAATTTTATCTGGAACCCGTAATTCAAGGATAAATAACGAATTTGCAAAACATAACAACAATAATATGAATGATCAAACTACAAACTGCAAACTCCAAACTACAATTCGCTCTCTTCTCTTCCCTCTAACCTCTCAGTCTCCTCTCTGAGATGAATGAGTACCTCCATGAGTCCAGTTCCGCCCTTGGCTGAGATGGAAAACGTCTTCTCGTCTCGAAACTCGTCCCTTGCACACAGAATCGAGGCCTCGGTTGCGATGTCAACCTTTAAAACACCTTCATTAATTAGCCAATAAGGAGGTATTTAATTTCTTTGAAAGCATTTTCAATATTATATTCATAGAAGCAATTGACAGTGTAAGTCAGCTGATAATCCGAGTCAATTGACACACAGAAAAACAAATCTCATAAATTGGTGCAGTTATGTTTCATGACATGTACATGCATTAAAATGAATAATTCTTACGTTCTTCAGAAGAAGCTTCATGTTTATTCACTAACCTTATTGAGCAGTACTGTAGATGGCTTCTCTGCTAGAGGCGGCGAGTACAGTCGTAATTCCTCCCTGAATCAGGTATTGGGAGACGTCGTCCGCATCAAGTGCACTCTCGTTGTGTGACTACCACGGCAGCTAGATTGCAAGATCGGTTATGTTTCACGGAAGTAATGATTCTCAAGACAAAGGATCGGTGAAACATAACTAAACTCGCAGTTTGACTGCCATCTCTAGTGTCTACCGTACCTCAATGTGTCTCTCTGCAGTCTACAGTCTCCCAAGGTAGCATCGATGACATAGAAAAGAAGAGAGCATCTGGAAAAAAAATACTTCAGGTTCCATAGTTTAGTCATTTAGCGATTGCCAAATAGATTACGGTAAGACGAAGTTTGCGACCTCTGTAAATGTGAGAGGAATGCGTGTCCGAGGCCGAGATTCTTGTGGGCGCCCTCGATGAGACCGGGGATGTCGGCAACTGGAATGCAATAAAGGTTTTATACATGGTTCATAAATAACGAAATCACTTTGGAAATGCCATTTCAGGCACTCTGTAGGGCGAAAATTGTCAATTTTTGCAGTTGAAAATGGCGAATTTTTTCGACAGGCACACTACTTTTTTGGCACGAAATCTGCCTATGTAAGAACAAAACAATCAGTCAGCCATTTAATCTATGTTACAGCATAAACTTTAAAATATTCTTTGCAATTCCCATGAGCAGTGCTGGAAGGACTGCCACGGCTAGATATAATACTTTCAATTTCCATAACAGATCACCGTCGTTTGTCGTTTCGCGCCAATTTTCGGCTTACTGTAAGAGAAAGATTGGTACCTGAAATCTGTTCATCATCTTCGTAGTGCACGACGCCCACGTGCGGAGTCAGCGTTGTGAAGGGATACGAGGCCACCTGACACAGGAAACAGTTGATGACTCGCCGCACTCTACAGTAACCCATCTTGCAACCGCAAAGTGATTTTGCAATGCGATTCGCACGGATAGTTCGAGGCATGAATGAAAACCATTTTACGGTGCGAATTTCAGAAAGATATATGACATACACCGGTCTAATCGTCCAGTTCATTACCGTAGTCAAAGTACCGTACCTTGGGTCGTGCTCGGGAGATAGCACGAAGAAGGGAAGACTTGCCGGCATTGGGAAATCCGACAAGAGCTGCTGACGCCATAACTTCCATCTCCACATTGAGAATGTGCTAAAAAAAGGGATACTGTAGGAAGAACCCGAGTCTATTGTAAGAGAATTATTGATTTCTACACTAATAACGCGTCTTACAATATTGGACAATAAATCATAGCTTAACCAAAAGGATGGCGAATATAACACAATGAATTTGTAAGTTGCCAATTGTATGTGGATACTATACAAGTTACACATACTACCGTAATGGCAATATCGATTTCTACAGCTATTTATAAGAACAGCATTGCAATATTAGATAACGAGGCAGATAAGCCGTTATGACAATAGTTGAGACGACGCAAACATCACGATGAACTGTTTCTGACCCACCGTACTCTACCGTATTCAACTACCGTACCTCCTCTCCGACTCCTCCAATCTCCGCCTTGTACGGCTTGCGCATGGCATTCGACACGTAGAACTGGTTGCCGTGGCCACCCGCACCACCACGCGCAGCAAGGAATATCTGCAGAGATCGCATACACAAACACGTACTTTATATAAGAAAGTCAAAAATAAAAAAAAATCCAGAAAGTGAAATTCCGTTTTGGTTGCACTCTCAATTTTCCTTTATCTCTCGCGCACAGACGTCTGCTCGCTAGAGATAAGGAAAATGGAGAGTGCAACCAAAACGGTATTCCACTTTTGGGATTTTCTATTTTTGACTTTATTATATGTAAGTATAGATGTCACGACTCTTTGCACCATTCGAAATTGGAGAAAATATTCGAAATAAAACCTTCGTGAAACATATTTGCTACTGGATTTCGCTAAAAGTGACTAGAACAAAGATTCACCTCTCCCTTGTTGCTGAGTCTTCCCAGGACCTTCTCCGACACGGGATCCTTTACAGAGGTGCCTAGGGGAACCTCAACCTGCAAAATACATTAATTTTAAATTTAAAAAATGAATATTACAATTATAAAGATGCCATAATAAGCAATTTCAAAAAAAGAAGAAAAATGACAAGAAATACCTCCAAGTGCTCTCCGTTCTTGCCGTGTTGCGACTTGGACCGACCGAACTCGCCCCGTTTCCCACGCAGCTCCGACCGTACATGCGAGAGGTCGCCGACACGCGTTGATGCTGCAAATGAGAATCATATGTGCGCATAGTTCAAAAAGTACGTCAAATAACGCATACCCAACGCGACAGTGATACCTCTCTGGTTCACCTGCGAGGCCAGAACATCGGACGAAATGAGACCCATTTAGAGCTCCGCATGTCGTCAGAGTCGGGAAAAAATTCGTCAAAACTTTGAAAGTGGTTCCCTTATCCCCATAAAATCATGCCTGCACTATATTATATGGGCAACATTATACCTACAGATCGTAACCCAAAAAAATTTCTCCATTGAGTTATTGACGAAAAAGTGCCAAAAAGTACCATTTTTTTCAAAATGGTCCTATCGTGACCAAATTCCGCCCGTGTGTAGAAG
>JACMIF010004284.1:0-10739 GCA_014805445.1 Diplogasteroides magnus | reverse complement strand
GCATCAATATCGCGCACATTCGTGAAACCGCGACGCGTCCCGTTGAAGGCACAATGGGACGCGTCGCGGTTTTACGAATGTGCGCGATTTTGATGCGCTGCAATAGTCGAATGTTCCACTTTTCGGCACGCTGTGTGCTCGGTCTAAAACTGGGGAGAGTGGTGACATTTTCACAATTCAGATACTTCATTTTCGCCAAAAAATGCTAGAAATCACTTCCCAAGCAACTTTTTTCAATTGCTTTTCTCACCGAAAAATCCAGTGCACTTCGGAAGAACTTCATCCGGGTGTGCTCGAAAGCAGTTGAAACACTCATTTGGGTCAGAGTCAGACTTCTTTTCCAACGACATGCCTAAGAATCTCCTGAATTGTCAATCTTATTGAGTAGCACGTTTAATTTCCAGTCCTAAAGATCAAAGTGTTCAACAAGCAGGAACATATGTAAACGGATTGAGATAATCGGTGAGAACGGCGCAATAATGCTTTTCCATATTATCACCACAACGATCGTCTTATCTTGTCGATCGAAACGGTCGAGATGCGCGTGAATAAGAGAGAACAAGAGAGGGGGAAGGAGGCTGCGGGTTATGATAACGCTGTACAGAGCCTGTGCCAAACCCTTTCAATAACGATTCGACAGATATTTCCTCGAATGGCCCATCTACAGCCCTTTTCCTCCCTTAACACATTAAACACATTCATCTGCGCATTTGCTCTGATTGTAGTCATAAGATGCAGAGAGATTCTGTGCGCTTTGAGAGAGACTAGAGAAAAAAGCGGTTTGAGGAGAGAGTACGGCGCGCAAATTTCCGTCCCTTGACCGTTGGGAATCACCGCGAAGAGAGAAAGAAACAAAGGGAGGATGCGTATGAGCCGTAAAGGCGTGCAAACGCGCGCAAAAACGTTCATTTGACGCATTTTCTACGCGATAACTTCGCCAACTTCGACATCAACTTCGCCAGCTTCAATCACTGCAACGCATTACTCATCGTTTTGTTAGAGAATCAAAAAGAAGTTTATGTGAAATACAACTGCGCCTTGTACATTTGTGCCACAATGGTGAATTGAAAAGATGTGCCATGCGAATTACGAGATCGATGGTGTTAGACAGGAGATAACGGCGAGCAAATTTTCGTCCCTTGGCCATTGTGAATCACCGCGACGAGAGAAAAAAACAAAGGGAGGATGCGTGTTATCGTAACGTCCGAGCCGTAAAGACGTGCATACGCGCGCAAAACATTCACTCTAACGTTTTACCAACAAGGTTCAGTTGCCATAATCATTATCTCACTCCTTCCAACGTTCGCGTGATTAATTGTTAGAGAATGAGATAGAAGAGTATCGCAAAGATGAATTCAAACATCCCCATTCCGTTTCGAGCCATCCCAGAAGCGATTGGGGAAGGTCGAATTCCCATTTCGATCGCCCTAGTATTAGAAATTGTAAATGCCAAAATCGCCGAGAAGCGCTCGTTGCTCTTATCGTGTTGTTGTTGAGAGGGGAGCGAAACCATGCGCACGTTGGATAGCGCAGGGGTTATCATAACGATCTGACCGGCTGTCGATCAATCTCGCTCTCTTGTGAAAGGCGTTGCTGTACCAGCCTGGAACCATGCTCGTTTAATGATTTAACTTCCGTTGTTGCATTTGTCTGGCTGGCGACCGCGGCCAATCGTTTATTTACGTGCGGTTGCCTGACTGCCATGTCGCGTTCAGTTTGTCAGTTCCTCTGCAACGTGATTGATCGTGTGAAGTAAAGAGTGCGTTGGACTAGGGATCTCATTATGGAACGTTATTGACAGCCGTTCATTGTCGTCTCTGCGAAGTGAGATCCAACAGCTTGGAATAAGATTAGACGGCTAGAAAAGAACGGCTGTCAATAGCCTTTCATAATGCGATCCCTACTATGGACATTTCCGTCATTGCGCAATGATAATAGCTAATATACAACGGCGCAAGTCCACTTCACCATTGGGGCGCGTTATTGCTCGGGTGAAAGACAGTTGCGTTATGGATATTCGCCTTGCTTGCAACAGTCTCCAACTGCAGATTGGCTACGATGGCCGCAATTAACGTCGACGAAATGGATCCGGAGGAAGCCGTACGGTTCTATGATTTGGTATGGAATAGAGTTTCTAAATCTGTAAAAAATGCATTTCTTATTCTTCTAATTTCCGCGGAGCGGTCATCTTTCGAACGTACAGACAACTGCTCTGCGGAGATTGAACGAATGAGAAATGAAGCAATTTTTACCGATTTCGAATCCTTGCGGGACAAGAACTTTTCATTTTCTCCCCCTGTTTCTATTCCATGCGCAATGTACTACGAGTATATTCTTTCAGCAAGATGCCTTCCCCGACGTGACCTTCGAATGGGTGCGGCGGCACGCGTTCTTGGGACAACAGGTCAGCCAGAGTCATGCGTAAGTGTAATAGTACATACTGCGCCATCGATACTAGAATCATCGTCGACAATTTAGCCTGGGCGTTGAACGACATGAGCGCTATTATTATTGCGCGATCATCGCTGTAGCGAATGTCTTGGAGAAAATGTCCATGGCGATCTTGTCTTTCACAAGTTCGATAAAACGCCTGTCTTTTAATCAGTAATGGCGCACACGACGTTTTTGAAAACCATGCGGATGTACTCGAACGATAATTACGCAATCGTCAGGGCATGGCGAACTTGCTGGCAACTGGTGGAGACTTGAACGAGTTCATTCAGGATGCGGAAATACGAGACATGGTTAGGTTGTTTGCGTTATTACAAGGGTGTCGCATTTGGGCGGTTATTGACAGCCGTCCATTTCTAGGCGTCTATGTTCATTTCGAGCGGTCTTCTCTCACTTCGCAGCGATGGCCGCTAGGAATGAAGTGAGACGCCTAGAATTGGACGGCTGTCAATAACCCCCCCCCGACACCCTAATCATTACACCAGCCATCTTTTCATCTGAATATGTCCTCTTTTTCAGTATCTCAGAGAGATGAACGATGACGAGCTGGCTGTGCGATTGAACGAGCAGCAACGAGCTGAACAGGAGCCGGTTGCCGAAGTGGAAGACGACGAATTACTGGGACGCGCGAATGACGACAACGATGATGATGATTCTGATGACGATGATGACGAGCCGGTTCGACAGCCTGTTTTTGAGGTAGCGCACGTAGTTTCTCAGAAACAAAATACAGCTACCGTAACTTTCAAACGAACAAGGATCAAAAATATTCTTATTCTGTTTCATTTCCCCTCCTTTCGAACATTTCTACAAAAAAAATATTGAAATATGATCCGCATTTCAAGGCCTTCGACCCGGATGATTTGGAAGACGTCAACCCAGAGGAATTTGACATGACTCAGTTCGAGGCACCCGAAGTAAGTCTTGCTGATTCGTAGTTGAACCTCCTTAAAGAAGCGGTCCGGGGAGACTCCTCTCTGGTGAATCAATACTCTCCGTCTATTCATTCGTCCTCGCTCCCTCACTTTTCTCCGGTCGACTTCTTTGACGAAAACTAACGATAAAAGTAGCGATATGTCTAATAAAACTTGGCGCTTATTTGAATAATGTGAATATCAATTATAATGTAAATATCAATTGCAGCCCATCCGACCGGGTGAATGGGCGAGGAACATCTTCGGTGGCCACAGGAAGACGAAGGAGGAAGAAAAGCCAATGGCTCTTTCGAAGGTGTGTATGGGGTTCTTTATGTCAGTTATGGTAGAAAGGACGGCTCAGAATAGGAGACTGCCGGGGAATCTCACACTTTTTATAGTCCCCTATAGCCAAACAAGCATATTTCCATTATTTATCACTCTTAAACTTGCAACAATTGACTAATAGGGGTTCTAAATCGGTAAATTTGTCGTCATTCTTCTCCGTAGCGCGCTGGTATACCAGGGAGAGAGAAAACCGCGCATCGGAGAACAATGGCGACAATTTACCATTTTGGAACTTCTTCGCACTAAACGACGATATTATATTTCATAATCTGCACCATTTGCAGGAGTGTAACATGTGTAGGACAGTCTCTACTCGGTACGCGTGCTGTCACATCAAAGGAGAACTGCCGGCAGAACACGCTGATTGTGAGTGAGCATTAGGGGTTATAAATCGATTGTAAAATAATTTCCGACGGCTATCGCTCCGAGTGGTTTACACGAAACCGTAGTGAACATTCTATGAGTCAAGTTAAACAGAACATTTGCGAGTATGATAAGGTCAAAGATATGTACATACTTTTTTAATCGTCATGGAAGCAAATTAATTTGTAACAGCGAATGACTGAGCAGCGTTTTCCAGCAACCCATGTCTGCTGCGAGAGATGTCTTCTCAAGAACGGGGTCATGTTGAACAGAACATGGATCCTCAATGACAAATCCGGCATCATCTGTCTTGTGAACAAATGCAAGAATGTCATTGAGAAAGGTCAGCAATGCATGTCAATCCTGTCCAATCAATAAATCGAATGTGCGAGAAACCCCAGTGTTGGTAGAGCGAATACTCTGTCCTCTCCATCGCGCGGTCGTGTTTGTAAATGCAGCAGAGACGACCGACGGAATGTGAGCGCACAAAGACGGAATGCACGCAAACGATTCACCCTGCTGAGATTAGCAACCACTAATCACAACGACAAATTCAGAATATCTGGTAGAGGCGACTGGCGCATATGCAACAGAAATGATGATCGGCAACCTCCTGACGCTCTCATCTGAGGCTGAGTGAGTCGAGGGGAAGTGATCTGGATTCAAATGACATTAATTCAGAAAAATCAAGGTGGAAGAGGAGAAGAAGCGCGCGCGAGAGGAAGAGGATCCAGTTGAGGTAAATATTTCAGGATAATTGAATTTGCATAGATAGCATTAGATATGTGTTATTGTTGATTATGCGGCGTTATTTATAAAGGAAGGCTCACATAGCATATTAAATCAGGGTATTGAGTCATTGTAACTATAGCTTATTGTAATCTTATTCTTTATGATGATCTTGTGCAGGGTATCGAACTAGAGCAACTCAAGGCAACCCTGAGATTGGTGGACAAGGAAGTGATGCATAATTTGGTTAGTTCTTCTGCTTTCGCCTTTGTTGCTTGGATTCTTATATTGTGGAAACAGATGTGAAAGCATTATTTTACTTATGTTCGGAAAATACTCCCTGGTTGAAGATTTTACTTTTCGAGTGAAATTCCCAACTACTCAGAGAAAGTGAAATACGTTCTGAGTTTTTGTTGATTTTTTAAACGAAAAAAATGTTTCAGTTCGCCCTCTACCCGAATATCGATCCGCTATGGCTGCTGCAAAACGTAGATCGTGGCCTCTTAGGCGCAATGGACCTCATCAACCGACTGAACGATGCTGAAATACCGCAGAGGAGAAAGAAGAGAAGGGATGGTCGAGGGTCCACGACTATTATTGAGGTGAACCTCAGATTCATGGCGCAGCAAAACTGTTTTTCTTGGATTAACAATTGCGGCAAAGACGAAAAACACGAGCATCAGTGAAAATTTTGTAACATAAACGTGGGTGGACAAATTGTCAATCTTGCAGAATGGCTTGAGAGCAGATCACAAGTTCGAGTGCCCGGTGTGCTTCTATGATTTCGATGAGCACCTGGGAGTGGAGTGCGTGCCCGTCCCGGGACTGCAATCAGAGGAAGAATACAGTAAGCTTTCGCGGTCTAGAAGCACCAATTTTTAAAAAAATAATTTTATTTAAAGTATAATTGATTTGTTGCAGAAATGCATTCATTCTGCTGTGCATGCATCCAGCGTCAGACAGAGGAGATTTCCGAGCAAAGAGTTGGTATTTCTTCGCCATTTTTCCGTGCAAAAACTTCTGCGGGGGTGTTGTCTCTACATTCGATAGACAGCCGTGTCGGGTAGACGAATGAGAAATGCAGTTTTCCGAATAAGAACCCCTAACGATGGCAAGCGCCAAAGAGTAGCCGCACGGGATTCAAGTTAGAGAAGGCAATGGATTTGTCTTGGTCATGAAAATACAATTCAGGTGCTCGCTCTAGGTGGAGGAGGCATCCGATGCCTGAAGGATGGATGCAATGGCCTACTCATGTTGTGTGAGTCTTTGAACTCTACCTATTTAAATCCTTTGAGAAGATAATATCTATTAAAATCTATGCATTTTAAAAGTACATTTTAGCCCACATCGAGCAACTACTAAGTAGAAAAACGCGAGAAATGGTGGAGGATTGCGCAAATACCGAAGCATTGTTATCATCGGGAATCGAAGTTGAGAAGTGAGCGGGCTGATCTTGTTAATTCTTTCTTTTTGCTCGTTCTGCATATACTTGCAAAAAACTAACCAAATATATTATTTAATGTTTAGATGTAAGCGCTGTCCATTCGCTATGGAAGTCGCAGAAACGAAGGAGGTGGAGCAAGTATTCCACTGTAGAAGATGCAACTTCGAGTACTGCAGGTGATTTTTTGGTCCACTTCCTGCGGAATCATTCCATTTGCGAATAAGTGGCTCCTAAAACATGAGAATATGCTTACGATTTGGGTAAATAAAGCAGGCAGAGGTGCATTTCTCATTAGTCAAAGTCCCTCGGAGCTGTTGTCTATCAGAGGAGAAAGACAACCGCTCCGAGGGAAGTAGACGTGTGGGAAATGTACTTACGATTGTCTTCCCTATCGTTCTTATGATATGTTGCGCCTTTGTAGACGTTGCGAGCGTGATTGGGACGCTGTACACAAGGAGCAGAAGGACTGTGCAGAGTTGGATCCGGAAGGAGTCAGGAGGAGGATGGAGGAACGGTTAACGGACATTTCAGTTAATCGATGCAAGCGTTGTCAGAGAGCGTATGTCAGGGTGCGTGGCGTACTTGAATATTTTGCGGAGAGGCGGAAGATTTGGGTGCGAACAAACAGCGCCATGGATATTTGGTCAATAATGGTGAAATGGACACATTAGTCGCGATTATGGAATAAATGTCCATGGCTCGGCTGTCTTTCGCCCCGAATATTTATCGAAGTGCACCATATATTGATTGATTGAAGTCCGATGGTTGCAACAAGATTCAATGTCCATGTGGAGCCAAGAGTTGCTACGTTTGCCAGGAGCTGATCAATGACTACAGCCACTTCAAGTAAGGTTTACATAGGCTATTCCTGTTCATTCTTGGAAAGTCAACACATCGATCTTATTAGAAATGGCGGTTGTCCTCTGTATTCGAATCCGGATCAAGAACGGCAAGCAGTGAGGGACAGGACGTTGAACGATCGGATTCAGAATGCAGATGGTATATTCTATTACATCTAGTCTTAATTGATTAATAAAACATACTAAATGGAAACTACTATATTTATTTATATATTTCAGCCGATGTCGCCCGAGAACTGGATCGATTACGATAAATTCTTATTTTTTTGCATCTATCTACGCTTTATTACTTCTGTACCGTTCCATCATGCATAAAGATTTATCATTAATTAACATTTCGTTATTCTTTGCCATTCAAACGTTGCTCAAAATGTGAGTACGTGCGCCTTTCGGGCGTTATCTATCTTGATGTTCTCGCCCTGTGATATTTTCAGAATTTAGATGAGTCCTCCGATCAGGACAGCCGAGATGGAGGAAGAATACAGGAGAGTTGCGAAACAATTGGTATATCGCAAAAAATATCTTATTCTTGATGAGCTGATTTTTAAAGGGACGGACGTTTCCCTCTGCTTCACTATACAATGTTTTCCAAGTTGCCGATATGGGCTTTGAAGTGAGAATTAGTCAACTAGACGACGAAAATGTATTAAGCTAACCAAAGCGGAATATTCTTAGGAAGCCGCATTCTTGTTGGAGAAAAACGGACACTACAGGGTCCAACCTAGTTATGAAAGGGATCGAGGTGGATTCGGGAAGGTGCTTCATTCGATCAAAAAATTCATCACAGGCGACGATGATGGAGAGAGAACGGTTGATCATTTACCCAGTTATTTCTTTTCAATATTCGCATTGCAGCGAGATATTCCCGCACGTCATCCTCCGTAAGAACTGCAGTAAATCGATTTGTTGCTAAGTTCATTTGTAGAAATTGCAACTGCGTTCGTTGTCGTGCTGAGAGGCTCAATGAAATGGACCGACGGAATGAAGAGGAGCGAGAAATCGAACAGGCTCAACAGTTGTCGCGACAAACGGAAATGGATGAGCGCAATGCTAGAGTAGGTTGTATGTAGATGCGCCTAGGGTTATTCAGTAGAGTGGACAAAGCGGGGCAGTTATTTACAGCTGCTGTTAATTTCCGTCGAATTTTTTCCTAGCGGTCGTCGCTTGTTTCGCAGAGACGACCACTAGGAATGCTAAAAAAATAACGGTTGTCAATAACTGCTCCCCTTTGTCCGCCCTATTATTCAGGAAATGCGGTTGTGCCTGTTTGTCGTTACAATCGTTTAATCTTCGCAGATGCTGGAGCGACAGATGGAGGCGGAAAAGAAAGCAATGGAAGAGAAAACTTGTAACCGGTGCGGAAACGAAGGTGGCATATTCCACTGTGAAAACTTGGATGATGAACCTGGCAGTTCTTCAAGACGTGAGATCATAATATATTATTTCGAATACCGCTTTTTACGGGTGAAAGGCGACAGTGTCATGAACATTTGCGGCATAACGAGGAAAAGTGCAAGTGCATTTTACGAGAGCTAATGCACAAATGATTATTTGAACGTTATTACGCAAATGTTCATGTCGCTGGTGTGTTTCACGTCTTTTACAAATTAGCAATATGAATTTACTATTTACTATTTATATGACGTTGAAAAATGTCATTTGACTGTTCAGAAGGCCACACATTCTGTGTGAACTGTCTCCGTCGATACGTGGAGAGAGTATTGCAGAAGGAGGTGGTTGGTTGTAGAGTTTCTAAATCTGAAGTAAAATGCACTTGTCATTCGTCTAATTACCGCTGATCGATTTTCTATGCATTCAAAATAAAACCACTAAGAGTGAATTAGAGGAATGGCAATTGCACTTTATTACTTATCTAAAAACCCTTGAAATTGTAGCCTGATGTTGATAACAATGTTAATGTCCTTCTAGGTGGATCAGCGACCAATCGATCAGCGGACCGTAAAATGTATGATTGCGCAATGCAGAGGAGTCTTTCCAGGAAGTAAGCACTTCTAAGTTATCCATCTAGTCGATTCCCTTCAGATGTCTTACAGACACTCGTTGCCGATATTCCAAACGTCGTCTCTGCACCGCCCAGCATCCAGAAGGAGTCACACACTGAACAGTTGTTCCTTTAATCGAGTCACTCCGAAAAAATCTGCATTCAGGTGTCCAGTATGCTCCCTTCCTGTGCAGCTCGACGAAGACCCGAAGAACGTGCCAATCCTTCTCTGTCCGCAATGCGAAGTAGACTACTGCAGGTGGAAAGGAGAAAGAAATCATGATTTTGAGACCATGATTTTACTTGGAGGATAGTTACAAAAAGCGGTGGTAATCAAGCCGATCAAAATATAATACTAGACCGTCTAATTTCATAACTATCCACGTTTTCAGACTATGCGGATGCATTTGGGATGCGGAAGGCCACGCGGAGGTCTGCGAGGTCAGACAAATGTTGACGGTTCAAGAAGAGACGGAGAATGCAGCCATACCTCAAACTGTGCGAATGTAAGCTGACAGAACAATACTGACAATTTAACAGAACCTTACAAATCTTTGAATGAAGCAGCTTATGTAGTTGATTTCAAAAACCACATTTACGTGAAGTTGAAACAAAATATGTTTGAGTTATGAGCACAAAAATGCATCGATTTCGTAAGAAAATAGTTACACGCATAGGTGCGACCACTGCGAGAAGATGGTCGAAGACGAACGGGTGGATCTGCCCTACTTTGAATGCCCCCGCTACTACTGGAGATACTGCAGGTACCAACTGACAGCAGACATAGTGAACCTAGGTGACCTTTTCAGGGTATGTAGAACGAAGATTTATGGAGATCGTTGCTACGATTGTCAGTTTACACAGGAGGACGTTAGCGAGAACTTAGACGACAACAATCGCGGGGAACGGCATTCTTTGGACAACCATGAAAGAGAAAGACCAGGAGAGCGTGACAACGACTCTGTCAGAGAAGCCTATCCTAATCTTGGCTTGGCTGCTCTGCGAGTGGATAGAGACGTTCAGGAAAGATCACGAAGAAGATACGGCGAGGACATTCGGACACTCTGGTGAGCTGAAAAAACGTTTTGTGATAGGAAACCTGTAATGATTAGGTGTGGAGTCTGTGACAAGTTCTTCTTTGACCGAAATGAAACTCGGCCGTTCATTGAATGCGAACACTGTACTCATCGACGCTGCAGGTTTGTCATTTCATTTTTCACGTGATAAGTAGAGGCTTTATTGTTAGAACCTTCTGACAGGCTCAGACAGCCTTGACATAAGTCTTCTTTCAGAAAATGCCTGCATGAATGGGATGACCCGCAGTGCCGACGTTGTAACAGATTCAATCATGAAGAACCACAACATGACAACCAATTCTTGCCGGCAGATGAGTTCATACCGCCTCCGCAGGATCAGAACGAGGAGCTACTGTAAGTCAATATTACAACTGAGACGGAGAGAAAAAAAGACTAGGTGCATACGCTGCAAAGATTATTTTGTCGATGAGCATGAAGAGAGGAAATACATCGAATGTCCTCATTGTAAATACCAAACATGCAGGTATGATATTTTGCAGCTGTGAACATGGCCAATGTTTGCTATTTAGAGCTTGTGGAGACGAATCCTAC
>JACMIF010004283.1:0-12602 GCA_014805445.1 Diplogasteroides magnus | reverse complement strand
AGGATGCTGGCGAAGCTAATGGAAGCCTGCTCACGAGTTGGATTGGAAATCAACGCCAATAAGACCCACCTTCTGACCTCCTGCACAACAACCCGGAATCCCATTACCATCGGCCGGAAGACGTTCTCATTTGTGGAAAGGACCAGATATCTTGGAGGGACCCTCAGCTTTCCCCTCATCCATAGAGCAGAATTGGACACCCGGATACGCTGTGGCTGGCTGGCATGGTCTAAACTCTCCTCAATCCTCACATCCCCTCTCCTTTCCATGGACCTGAAAAGACGAGTCTTCGATAGCTGCATTACGTCTACAGTACTATTTGGATCGGAATGTTGGACGCTGAGGCAATCGGACAAGGAAAGATTAGCTACCTGTCAGAGGAAGATGGAGCGCAAGCTGCTAGGAATCAACCTCTTCAACCGGTGGACGACGCAGAGAATGAGAAATGCAAGTGGACTACGCGATTGGAATAATGAAGCCACGAGAAGAAAATGCAAATTGGCAGACAGGATACGAAAAATGGATGAAGAAAGATGGGCGCGTGCATTGACAACATGGATTCCGTACAACTATGCAAATCGGAGACCACAAGGACAACCCCATGCAAGATGGCGAGATGATCTGAAGAAAGTGTTCGGAGCGCAATGGTGGAATATGCCTGATGGAGACTGGGAGACAGCCTTCACTCATCACGCCCCGCGTTGAAATGATAAATGAATTGAATTGAATTGAATTGAAGGAGACAATGAGGTAAAATCAACACATTTACGAGTCTAGCCACGAAATGTGTTCTTTGAAACATATTTTGACTGAAATTTTCCGCACATCCGACAGTTCCGAAATCTTTCGAATCTACAGTGGTAATTCCGTATGGGGACCGGATATCATTGTAAAATAATATTGTTTTAAAAGTGAACTCCGAAATCAGTGCAATATCAACACATCTGAGCATTTTGTTTCTTTGTCTTCGTAATGAAACACATTTCTATATTACGTTTTTGTTGCGTCGGGTAACAACAACTTTACCGGTCACTACAGTATCTTTCCGGTCCAGAGTGACCCCCCATGTTTACTAATGCATACATACATATGAGATGTGAGTCAGTGATTGCGAATTGTGTAATGGCTAGGGTGCCGGATTCGGGAATAAACTGCACTTTAGTTGTCTGTTCTCTCTCTGTGGTTGGTAGTTTGACTACTTTTTGGTTTATGTTTCACAGAGAGTACTTCTTGCAACAAACTGCAAACCATAGTTCACTCATTCCGACCAGTTGTCTATGACGAACGAGAAAGAATAAGCGCAGAAACCATAATACATTGGATTCGGCTCGATCCCTGTAAATAAACAACTAGTGCTCAACGGATATTTCAGCCACAATGATTTAATAGACAATTGCACCCCAAATACTTTGAATAATATCAATTTAATATCAGAAAGAATATCAATTTCTCGCTTTCCCCACAGGAACTCTCATATAGTACCCACTATTAGAGACCTCTAGTCGCATCGCAAATTTCATTCCTTTTCTCTAATTCATTTCCGCGCGATTGCGTATCAGATATGAGAGAGAACCGCTCGGCAATGAAATAGAGACGAGGAATGCACTCCACGATGCGATTCGAGGTCTCTACACACAATTCACAAACTTCCTGTATTATTGTGGACAACGAAATTGAGAAGAATTGATTTCTGATCCATTGCAATTATTATTTTACATACTATCCTCGTGAATATCAACACACCTGAGCATCTTGTTTCTTTATCTTCGTTATGAAAAATATTTCTATTATAACTTTGATTGTTAAACATGATTGTTAAATAATATTATTTTGTAAAAGTGAATCAATGCAATATCAACACATCTGAGCATGTTGTTTCTTTATCTTCGTCATGAAACATATTCCCACCTGGTAGTTGCCTTGGTTCACAACAACCTTTCCGGTCACTGCAGCATCTTTCCGGTCTAGAGCGACCCCTTCCTGTTGACTACCAACCTACTAGATTTTTTGAGAATTTGGACTAGTGAAAGTATGTAGAGAAATGAACAATTGCACCAAAAGGAAGATGAGAATGATGGCGTATCTACCTATGTCATTATTATTGCACAATAATCCCTGTTTCAGCTGCGTTTAACCCATTTCGACAGATTCGACAGTGGCGACATCTCTCGAAGCTACAGAGATCATTCCTCATGGAGATCCGAGTATCATTGTAAATATTGTTTGATGCACTATCTGTCCGAAGCATATCAACACATTTGAACATCTTGCTGCTTTGTCTTCGTCATGAAACATATTCCCGCATGTTAGTTGCATTGCGTCTCAACAACTTTAATGTTCACTACAGCTTCTTTCCGGTCTAGAGTGACTCCTCCATATTTACTACCTACATATGAGATGTGAGTCAGTGATTGCGCATTGTATAAAGGCTACTGTGTCGTATTCGGGAATAAAGTACACCATAGTTGTCTGTTCTGTCTACGGTTGACAGTTTGACTACTTTACGGGCTATGTTTCACAGAGGGCACATATTGTAATGTATAGTTGCCTTGCAACATAGCCCATAAAGTAGTAAAACTGCCAACCATACTGTTCACTCATTCCGACAAGTTGTCTATGAGGAACGAGAAAGAATAAGCGCAGAAACCATATTACATTAGATTCGACTTGATACAGTCAAACAACAAGTTTACAAAGGACTTTTGAGCCACAATGATCAAATAGACAATTGTGCCGCAAATACGTTGACTCTAAGTTGATTTCACTATTGTTTCTCGATTATTCCCACTAGCAAGTGGCAGGCAAGAATGACAGAAGCTACTCATCTATACCGTCTAGGAAATGGACAGTACTGGCGAGTAACGGTCACTCATTCACGTGATTTTGTTCGGGACGCGCTATCTAGTCTGTATCATCATTTAGAAAGCGTTTCAGAATGGGAAGATGTCAATGGTCTCAAATGTGTTTCACGAAGATGATATAAAGGCTTTTTATTTAGGAGTAAGCAATCATGAAACGTGATCAAGTACTTATTTATATCAACAGCAAAACACTATTTGTCTTTTTCCCAGAATTGATTCCGTTTCTTCCAATGTCCGCTTTTTCCATGCATTTTCCTCTCACTGGAAGAAGAAAATGTGTGAATTGGCCCTAGATGGGAGGGAATAGCTTAGCTTCCAATCCGGATCAAACACACTACACAAAGTGTTAATTGTGGGTGCTAGAGAGGGGAGTAAAAGGAAACTGAGAACAGATTCTGAGCCGTGGATATTTGCGCCATAATGATGAAATGCTTAGATGCGCCATCATTCTCAGCTATCTCTTTGCGAAAGTGTCCATTTCACCATCCTGCCATTACACAATTCGCAATCGCCGACTCACATCTCATATGTATGTAATAGTAAACAGGAAGGGGTCACTCTATAACGGAAAGATGCTGTAGTGACTGGTCCGGCGTGTTGAGACCCAATGCAACTACAAGGTTAGAATATGTTTCATAACGAAGATAAAGAAACAAGATGTGTTGATACATTAGTGTAGTGAAACAACATTTGCACTGATATTCTAATGAATGGGCATTGTTGATTCGAAAGATTTCGGCACTATCGTCAGTCAATATATGTTTCAAGGAGGAGATATGACGGCTAGACTACTAGTTACGTTCGTTTCGGATATAGGCGTCAATTCAAAATGAAAAAAAGCGTAATTTGACCAAGTTGGTCAGAAGCAGTGCTGCGTTTTTGATTGCGAGAAGTGCATTCGTTGTGTCGCGTTCTCTGAGATGCGGTGGTCTCTTAACGCCATAGACAACCGGGTGTACGAGAATGGGAGAAGACGAATGCACTTCTCCCAATCAACAACGCAACACTAGTAAGAAGAAGGAATATGTTAGCTTCCAATACGGATCGGCCAATCTAAATACACGACATTTGGGAAATGACTAATGCGGAATTAAAAGTACTCATATATTTAGATTGTCCGATCCGTATTGGAAGGTAACATATTCGCCTTTCTTAGACCAACTCACGCGTAATTTTACATCTTTACAAAAAGATATTGATACAATGTCAACGTCTTTACGAGTCTAGCTATCATCTCTCCTCCTTGAAACATATTTTGACTGATAGTTTTCGACATATCCGTAGTGCCGAAACTTTAGAATCTACAGTGGCCATTCATCATAGGGATCTGGGCGTCATTGCAGGTATTATTTTTCATCAATAAGCACTCGAATATCAACCCATCTGAGCATTTTTTTTCATTATCTTCGTCATGAAACATATTCCCGCCTGGTAGTTGCATTGTTTCACAACAACCTTACCGGTTACTAAAGCATCTTTCCGGTCTAGAGTGACCCTTTCCTGTTAAAAAATACACATATGAGATGTGAGTCTGTGACTGAGTATTGTGTAATGGCCACTTCGAATCCGGTGAAAATCAACACAACTGAATATCTTGTTTCTTTATCGTTGTTATGAATCATATTCCTGCCTGGTAGTTGCATTGGTCCACAACAACCTTACCGGTCACTAAAGCATGTTTCCGGTCTAGAGTAACGCCTTCCTGTTTACTATTACATACAAATGAGATCTGAGTCAGTGAGTGCGCATTGTATAAAGACTAGGGTGTCGTATTAAAGAGGGAGTAAAGAGCCTTTCCTTCAAGGCTCTTTACTCCCTCCGCCTACTCTCTTCGAGGCCTTTTACTCCCTCCGCCCAGCCATCCGTATCGCGGCACGAGTGCGATGCTAGGTCCGCATAACTGCCTAGCTTAGACCGTCTATAACAGGGCGGAAGCTATGCTCGGCTGAGAGCTGACAGCTCAAAACCCGTGGTGTGCTTGGTGCACGTGGTGCGATTTTGCTATTCTGTTAGCTGAATCGCCGTGTCGTCGTTGCGGAATATGTTTCAACTAAGAGATAAATAGACTAGAGCGACAGTTCAGTTAGGATGCGTAATAGCTGAGATGCACAAGACGACGCTGTCTCTGAACATATTTATTAGGCTGTCGCATATGGGAAATTATTGACAGCCGAGCATTTCTATCCGTCTCACTTCATTCCTTAGCGTTCTTCTCTATATTGCCGCGACAAGCGCTATGTAGAGAAGTTAGAGGGCTAAAAATGAGCTTCTGTCAATATTTCCCATTTGTGATACCCTAATATTTAAAGATACCAATATGGTTGATTAATTCTATGTTCCACGTGACCTTCTTGCAGGCGCAGGAATGTTTTCGTTATTATCAAGTGATTGATGTTTGATACCTGGTCATGCTAGTCACGGTCAACAGTAATTAGTATGACGTATAGTGTGGTCATCTCGATAATAATAGATACGACCTCAAGATGATTGACTATTCCTATTTTTTGTGGAAGACACTTAGATATAATACCGCCATATGACTACCCAATATTTATTCGTTCAAAACTGTTAGGAATAATAACTCCAAGAGTTTGACCAATTGAGTTTATTCGGCTGCATTTAGGAACTAAAATATTGCACATCGATTCTCTGGCTCGCTGATTGTACAATAGACTGTTCCATTAAAAATACCTTTCAATTCTGCTTTGATGGTGCGCCTCTCCGTATCACTACTACAGCACAAATCACTAGATGAATATTAGATGTTTCATAAATAGATGTCCAGGCATTTACAATTCCGTTTCCATGACTTTGTCAAGTCACAGACGCCCTTGTATGGCATTACGGCCACATAAGTCGATGTGTTGACTGCTCTTCAACCACCACGTGACTCTACACTGCAGTGAGAGTGATATCTATCAAAGCGATGCAGTTCCATCTAATCATTAACCTGTTTGCTATCGATACCTTGCACATGGAACTCAAAACAGCGTGGGAGATCGTGGCAAGCAGCAGCCAGCAGCCTACCATAAGGCACGTAACAGATAGGGTGGCTTAGTTGCGTACCACGGATATTTGTGCTGTAGTAGTGATACGGAGAGGCGCACCATCAAAGCAGAATTGAAAGGTATTTTTAATGGAACAGTCTATTGTGCTAATATTCACAACGATTCCGCCATTATACCGATGTGATGTGTTCATTTCCGTTCCGAGTTTTCCTTTTCAAAATATATGAGAGGTGTGTTTTTGCAAGTATGTTCCACCGGATGTGTTTAGGAATGCTTTATCATTACAGAACGATCTGTAGTTGAATCGTCGGACATCCTCAAAAATATTTCGGAATTGAACAAAAATATGTTTCTGTCTACTCCGTTTTGGATACTACTGTAAATAGTCACATATGTACATCATGCGAGGTTAGTCTGGAGAAGATTACCGTAAGTGGAATACGAAAAAAAATGGTTACGATAGAATGCAAAGTTACGGTAGGTGGTTCATTTTTGTGCGTGCTGCGAATGATCATGGCTAGCATGGCACATTGCGGCTTTGTCACACTTGCAGCCTTCCTTCTGGCACTTGTCTGAAAAGGAATGGGTCAGGATTCCCGAAAAAAAACGGAAAATCTGGCTACTGTAGACTTGGACCAAGGCTCACCTGTACAGCACTTGCTGTCCTTGCCTTTTGTGCACTTTCCTTCCTTGCAGCACTCACAGTCCTGGAAGAATGTATTTGAATTCTCGCGCACTTTTATAAATAACCACAAATAACAAACCGTGCATCCTACGCAGCATTTGCATTCCTTTCCGTCTCCGCAGCCTAAAATTAAATTATGATTTCAGAAAAAAATTATTAAATCTGAAAATGGAAAGGGGCTACTCACAGTTCATCTTTGCGTCGTCCAGGGTTATGGGGTGGGGAGGCGGGCCGGAAATTTATAGCAAAATGACAGGACGAGAGAGCGTGTGAAATGAATAGAACCGAGACAGAAAAAGATGACGAAAAGAAGAGATGCAGAGCAAACGGAAGGAGAGCAAAGTATATGATGTTTCGATAAGAGAAGTAAACAAGGCTGAATTGACGAGAATGCGGATCAAAGAGCACGTTAGGGCGTGATTGTGCATCATTGTTGTCTCAAATTCCTTCGAAATTGGAGGAACAGTGAAGCTTCAGTTAAGAAATCGTTGTGAAACCTAACTGTAGCGGGCCTTCTGGAGGCGCGTCGATAGAAGGGAATGGGATAAACAAGGAACGAGAGAGAGTGGAGGCCAGAGAACATCGTTCCATCTCTCCCATTTCTCTACCTAGCTGCTACTTGTTTACGCAGCTGCTGCATTGCAAATGAATTGTCGTGTGCATTGGATAGCAACAAAGGTAAAAAGACGACGAGAGCTCCATTTACATTTGTGCCGTAATGGTAAAATACACACTTGTACCGCGAACTAGAGCGGGTAGCCTATGCAATTCTAAGCTCCCCATTCTCTTCCGAGCGGTTGATTGTGTGTTTGAAAGACGACTGCTCGGACGAGAATGGGGAGGTTCGAAGTGCATGAACCACCCACACACATAAGAACAGCCACGAAGGCGCTTCTGTCCACTTCATCGCAAATTTCGTTGGCCTTAGTGGTTGTTCATTCAGCAACATGGGGAGGGGGATGAGGGGAGTATATACTGGTTCTTCGGAGGAAAGAGCTGTTATTAGTCTCTGACCACGTTGTGGGGAAGGGGGGGGGAGGGGAACACATGGAGTACTCGTTTGTGTCTCGGAACCAGTTTAGAGGAGAGTATGAGTGTTATCAATCCGGGTGCAAGAGGAGAGAAAGAAGTGATTCGTGTCTGGAATATGTGTCATGTTCAGCAATTGAGTGCTCTGTGGGGGTTCTAAATCGGTAAATTTTACGCCATTATACCCCGGGGAGCAGTTGGGGCGGGGGGGGGGGGGGCGGGCGGCGGCGGCCGCCGGGCGGGGAGGGGGGGGGCGGGGTGCGTGCGCGCGGGGACGACCGTGCTCAGGAGAAGAATGACGACAGATTTACCATTCTTGAACCCCTGGTGCTCACTGATAGTAAGGAACGCATTGTGGAGGCGTTCTGACCTCCCCAATCTCTTCCGAGCGGTCGTCTATCCAAATGAGAGACGACGCCCCGAAAGAGACTGTGATAGCTAGAAATACCATCGCACATTCCCTAGTGCTCACTACTCTCAGTAGATACCCGAGAGAGTGTTACCAGTTCCCGCAACGTTCTTTCTAGTGGAAACGATGCGAATTCAACGACTGCAAGACAACTGTGCCAATGGCCATTTGCGCCATCATGGTGAAACGGACACCGCCCTCGTCGTGCTCACATCCCCCAGCGTCCATTACGTTTTTGTGGCGCAAATTCCCATGGCATTCTTGTCTTTCGTCCGAAATCAAATGAGATGAAGGGTTACATGCATTCGTTTCTTATCTGCACAACAAGGATGATGAGTACTTGAGCTCTAAACCAGCGACGTCAAATACCATACACCCTGTATACTCCACAGCAAGTGGCAGATGCTTCTTTCGTGCGTATCCTCTACTCTGATCTAGCTGAGCAACTGATGAGAAAAGGAGACAGAAAAGATTACCATGCCTTGGTTCTTGGACTGTAAATAATGCTCTTTCGTCATTGAAAATGTGGCACAAGCACGTGATGATCGCCACGAATAGCATACATGCTGAAATAACTGTGGCAAAATCGTCGTATACTACAGCAAAACAATTTAAATCTACAAAAACTTGAGAAGTAAATCAATGGTTACGGTACATTTCAAAATGCGAAATGATGTGCAATTGGCACAACGCCAAGGACACGTGTGCGGCACAAACGTGACGATATTTTCTTTTTTTTCGCGAGAGCTGTTTGCAGCATTTCTGGTGTTGTATTTGCAAACCCTTGCAAATGCGACATTTATTTTGTAACTTAACAGCCCCTAGTGGTAGATCTACCCCCTGGGGGAACACCCCAGGGGGTAGATAAACCCCTAGTCGTAGATGAATCCCCCAGGGGGTAGTTCAACCCCTAGTGGTAGATCAATCCCCCAGGGGGTTGATCTACCACTAGGGGTAGATTGAGACCTAATTTTTTTGTTTGCACTCTTTTTATTTGATTGCATTTTGTTTGCAGGTAGATATCGCCTCTCTCCCACTGAAATGGAAGCGAAGAAGGGTGGTTCGGACGACGGCAAGAAGTGGGAGAGGCCCGCAGAGTCCACAGAAGGTACATTTTCAGATAGTTTCAAATTTTGGCTCACTAAACCCGAATCCCCGTCCCTCTGCACTTTTTTTATTAACACTGATGAATTTGGCAAACATTACGTAACGCATTACTTATTTAGTAACATCCCTACCATATTTGCGTCATTGCAATTTATGTTCTGCCTACAGTTTATTTAAAATGTTTATTCAAAAACGGATATTTTCAGGCATAGCTCCTCTATCGGTTTCACCTGATGCAGATGTTCCAACGACTGCCCGCTATGCAGCACCTGCCACAACGCTGCCCTTCGATCTGTCACAAATCCGCAATGAGGTCGCGAATTGTGAGTGACATCTCTCTTTTCTTTTAAATATTTTTAGATGATTTTATATAATTTTGTCTTCTTGCAGTTGACTTTTTGGAAGCACAACAGAAGGCGCTGCGCAACATGTGCAGTCAACTGCATGATAGTGAGCATTTTTATTGTTGTTTAAAAACTTTCTTCCTAGGGGTTTTATTTGTGTCAGTTCAGCTTTTTAAACAGATCAGATTTTAATACATTTATTTAGTCGCTTCACTTGATCCGGAACGCGACGTCTACGAGGAACTAACTGGCAACAGACCACACGACCCGAGCATTTACTCGAGAAAGGTCCTTTTTCTGCTTAAGAATTACATAATTATTCATTATTTCGTTGATTTTGCCTCTGTAAGTCCATTGAAATTAAGGTATTCATCGGAGGCCTGCCCAAGACTATGAGCGGAGGTTGGTTGCGTTTATTCAGACCGGTTGATTTTGGGTTTCGACCTGTGATTTAAATTTCGCCTGCGATTTCATTGGTTTTCGTTGTTCTCACGCCAAACATAGTTTGATAGAAATTGTAGACAATATTCTAAATTTTTAATCATTGCAGAAGAGCTGACGGAGTACTTCTCCGACTTCGGACCCGTCCTCATTGACTGGCCGCATCGCGAGAGAGTGCCCGACCGACCGCCACATGGTAAGAAATTCACCATCCGAATGTCCTATGTTGGCTTGGGTCATTCCTTCCTGTTTCATTTGCAACTTGCAAATGACACAGGAGGGAATAACTCAAGGATTATGTCGGTATTTGTACGAATTATAACATCAGATCTTAGCAGCTGAAATTTCTAACATCTCGAGCCTTTTCGTGGGTATTTGTACCAATTACAACAGCAAAGCCTAGCAGCTGAAATTTCGAACAACATGTCTTTTTGTGGGTATTTACACAAATTTCAACTGCTAATCCTAGCATTTGTAACCAATATCATAGAGAACAATAGAGAAACTTTCTGCAAAGAATTTGGATGCCGCGGGATTCGAACCTGCGACCTTCCGCCTAATAGGAGGACGCTCTAGCGCTGAGCTATACCCGACGTCGTGAACGATCTCTCCTCGCCGCTAGGGATCTTGGGTAGAGACCGCCAAATGCACCACGCGAAATGCACCAAACGCACCATCCCTCGGTTGAAATGCACCACGAAATGCACCAAGCCCCGTGCCAATTGAATTTGCATTTCAAAATGCGTGGTGCAATTCATTCCGCATTCAACGTGCGCATCTTCATCTCAACATCTTGGGGTACCTGCCATGTCGCTATAATTCATAGAACAAGCCATAGCTCTTTCAGCTTTCGTTTTCATAATTCGCCGCCAACAGTAAAGTTGCTTGTTTCGACGAGACAAACAACTTTTCTGTTGGAAGCGAACCATGAAAACTGAAAGAGTTACGGATTGTGCGCAAGTGACGTCATCCCGGTTTTCATAGAACAGGCTCAAGTGGTTACTTTATTTGTTGACACGGCACAGTACGAAACGAGTACTATGCCATAGCGCATATACTCATACCAGTGTTGGCAGAGTGAGTCCCAAAGTGCATTGTATCTCTTTTGCTCTCTATTACGCTGTTGTTGTTGTCTATGCACCAGAGGCGACGGGGCTAATGAGAGCGCAGATAGAGGGAATGCACTTTGGGATTCACTGCATACCGTACCCTGCTGCAGAAGCTTCCTATACGGTAAACCATACTCAAACAAAGCTGTAAATTGGTCGTTCAGGTTACTCATTCGCGGTGTTCGCTCGTGCTGTATCCGTCGAGGCGCTCGTCCTCCGCTGCCAAGTGGTCCGTGGGAAGCACTGCATATACATTGGACCGTATTGTGTCAGTTCTTTTCTTCTTCTTCTTTCAACTTACAATCTTACTAAAATGTCCTCTTTTAGTTTGCATTAAGATCTTGATCCCGTACTTGGGTCTTGATCCCGTACTAGGGAATGACGAGAACTAAGTAAATGGCCAAAAAGAGTGTCCCTGTCACTCCGACAAAGAACATGAAGAGATTGCAAAGGAAGAGGGCCTTGCATTCAAAGGAGCCAGCTGAGAGGGTCGAACCCTTGTCACCCGGAAAGCGTGTGAAGAATGGCATGAGGGCCCTCCTGGAGATCGGCGGCCGTCTTCAAAAGACGACAGGACTTCTGATTCCCCGTGCTCCTTTTATGAGACTCGTCACGGAAATCGTTCATAAGTTCGGAAACGAGGATACAAGCTCTGGCCGTAACTGCTCTCCAGGAAGCTGCCGATTGTTTTGTCGTGGGACTCTTCGAGGATTCCAATCTGGCCGCCACGCAAAGCGAGTCACTGTTATGCCTCGAGACATTCAGCGGGACAAGGAGTTCTCCAAAATCGAGATGAAGTGACTGGCCGAACTGAGATCGCTGCCGCTGATTATCTTTATATCGAGAACTTACCCAAGGCCTGGCAGACTGGGGCTTCTCTCATTCTGCGGAGGACATTCGTAAAATGTCCACGTTATAAAAAGACTCCAGTAAGGAAGAGGAGGTCCTCATTCGAACGGAGAGTGCATTGTCAGATGACTGAAATACTCGATGCGATTCCTTAGCTCGAATAGTTTTAGTTCAAAATATCTGAATGAGGATGCGAATTTCCCCGGACTCATGATAGTTCACACAGCAGACGAGAGAAGGCGATCACGCGAGAGATTCGCGCAACGACTACGATCAGGATGTGATGAAGGCATTCGGCCTGGTGACGAAAGTATTCCCATGTCCATACGACGGAGAGTCTTGCAGGATTCAAAATCTGCAGATGTATTTTTTAAAAATTTATCGTGCACAGGAGTGCAAGGGTGGGGGAGTTGTAAAATGGGCAGTATTTGTCTATTTCGTGGGAATAGAAAGACCTATGTACAGTATGTGTACAGTCAACACTCTTAGAACAAATTTGACCTGTTCGGCTCTGACAGGTGGTGCAAGAACATTCCTTCTGACCCGCTGGACAAACGAAGTCCTTTCGGTTACTCAGGTTCTCGGTGTATAACTGCAGAGGGAGTGCTGCCAGAAAGAGTGTGAGTGAGCCTGCGGTAACGGCATGCGAGATGGTACCGTATAGGGTGGGTAGACTCGGCTTTGCCCTCATTCATGGTGTCTGCCTCACCTCCGCCCGGTCGTCTCTAACTGCGCAGTGACAACCGCTAGGAATGAAATT
>JACMIF010004281.1:0-12605 GCA_014805445.1 Diplogasteroides magnus | reverse complement strand
AGCCCATGCCCAAAAAGCTTGCTGAAGCCCTGGTCACATTGATATTCAAGAAAGGAGACCCGACGAATATCTCAAATTTTCGACCAATCTCCCTTCTCTCGGTCATCTACAAGACTCTGACCAAAACGGTGCTGCGAAGAATGGAGTCTACATTGGATAGTGAAGAGAGTACAACACAGACAGGATTTCGGAAAGGATACAGTACCGTGGACAACATCCACTCAGTTAAGCAATTGATCGAGAAGTGTGAAGAATATGGACGGCCAATCTACCTCGCCCTCCTTGACTTCCGAAAAGCTTTTGATACCGTGGAGTGGCCGGCTGTCTGGACTGCACTTACATCCCAAGGAGTACATCCTGCACTCGTTAGAATCCTGTCAAGACTCTACGCAGCCTCCACCACTCTTATCCAAGTAAATGAGGCAAGGATTCCTGTATGCATTAGAAGAGGAGTTAGGCAAGGAGATACCCTTTCTCCGAAGCTCTTCAACTCCACTCTACGGATGGCATTGGATAGGATCGACTGGGATAAGGAAGGAATCAATGTGGACGGGAGACAGTTGAGATCGTTGGAATACGCGGATGACGTAACGCTCATTGCGAAGAACAAGCCAGAGTTGGAGAAGATGCTGAAGAAAGTCATGGAGGCATGCGAATCAGTTGGACTCGAAGTCAACAATGAGAAAACGGTCCTGCTCACTTCATGTACTACAACAAGGCAACCAATTGACATCAATGGAGCACAATTCAAATTTGTCGACAAAGCCCGCTACCTCGGATGTAGGATTTCTTTCCCTATGGACCAACGAGCAGAAATCGACAACCGTATCCAGTGCGCATGGCTGGCATGGAGCAAGCTTTCCCACCTTCTCTGCCATCGACTCGTTTCCACTGCACTCAAGAAGAAGGCCTTTGACACATGCATTATGCCGACTGTTCTGTATGGCTGTGAGACCTGCATTTTGAAGGCATCGGATAAGGAGAGGATTTCTACTACGCAAAGGAAAATGGAGAGGAGGATGCTAGGATTGAAATGGAGTGACAAGTGGAGTAATCGAAGAGTGCGGGATGCAACTGGAGTAAGGAGTAGGATGAAGGAGGCGACGTCAAGGAAATTCAAATGGGCAGATCGGATAAGGAAAATGGATGGAGAGCGTTGGGCTAGAGCTATGACCACTTGGATTCCTTATTCCTGGATCAACAACAGAAGACAACAAAGACCCCAACTCAGATGGAGGGATGAAGTGAAGAGAGTGTTCGGGCCAGGATGGTGGAGTATGAGCGAAGAGGAATGGAGAACCGGCCTTGATCAGCATATACTCACATATGACAACTGATAAACTTTGAATTTGAATTTGAATCTATCATATTTCAAAATCATGTGGATCGGTCTTACATGGGGGCCGAAATACATGGGGCCGAACCTTTGGGGGGCCGAAAGTTTTGCCGATTTTTCGTTAGGCAAGATACACGTACCAAAAAATTTGGATAGATACTACCCACTTAGGAGAACTTAGAACAGTTTAGTATGTAATTTTAGGTCGCTTCCTCTTTGCAGGAAAAATCCGCAAAAATGACTACTTTTTAGCATTTTTTGCACTTTGCCGACCGCCCTGCGCAGCCGCAATAGAAAAATTACTGTCTAAGTGGCCGATAATTATGCTGGGGTAGTCAGCCACCTTCCCCGAAAATTTCATGAGCGTAGCTCTTCATCTGACAAAATTTGCCTTTTTTGAGCAGGGGGCAAAGGGGGCGCTTTTCAGAGGTCTGAAACTTCTACGCCGAGAATAGCTGATCTACCAAAAGTTGATCATTTATGGCAAAATGGCCAAAATAGCCATAGCCAACACCGCATAAATATAGCTCCATTATCGTGTCCTCTGGAGTTGCTTTTGTAAAAAAATTGCTTTCTAATTATTGTACCATGATATTCTATTGTACCATGAATTTATATGCCGACCTATACATGGTCAAAATCACCATGATACGGGTATCATGGCGCGAAAATTTTTTGATCAAGGATCGGCATGGGGTATATTTTTTCGAAGTGTCCACCACATGCGGTGATTGTATCCTCTATCGATATTGGTGCTGAAAGGTGGAGTCACCCGCAGACGCGTTCTTTCAAAGTCGTGACCGTTCTTTCCCAAAAACCTATTTTTATTGCTGTTGTAATACGTCACGGAAGAGCAAAGAGACAAAAGTAGGGTGTCGTAAATGGGAAATTGTTGACAGCCGTTCATTTCTATCCGTCTTACTTTATTCTTCAGAGTTCTTCTTCACATTGCGGCGACCACCGCGATGTAGAGAAGTTAGACAGCTAGAAATTAACGGCCGTGAACAATTTTCCATTTTTTTCAGGAGAAAAGTTCACTTAACAAAAATCTGTCGTGCACAGCAGTCAGCACCCATATTTGTGTTTCCATAATCTGCAAAAGCATATTCGCATTCCTCCCATTCTTCTGCTTTTTTAAATTCGCAACTCTTTCTAACTACAGAATCACCAGAGGGAGAGGAAATAAACTGAGGGAGAGGCTCATTTGGCTGCGCAGAAGCAGCAAGACTGGGAGCAGGCAAAGTGGCTGGCTCCTATGTAGGGATCCCTTATCGAGACGTTATTGGCTGCCGGTGACCTCCTAGCCGACTAACATCATTCCTCGCGGTCGCTTCTCACTTCGCAGAGACAAAAGTTGAAGATGGATGGATAGGAGGTCACCGGCTGTCAATAGCATCGCGATAAGAGAACCCTACTCGTATGTTGGAGCAATCCCCCACTGATCTGCAGTATTGCATCTGTTAGGAATCAAAGGGAGAAATTCAATTCCGAAGAGCGACACCGGGGGCTATTTTTGGGAATGCCTTATCGATATCGAAGGAAAGGGATTAGGATTTATAAATCGGTAGTAAAATGCCTTTCTCATTCATCTAATCAACGATTGTCCCTCGCATGCAGAGACCATCGCCCAGCCGAAAATACATGAATGAGAAATTCAGTTTACTTCCGGTTTGGAAACCATAGACGGGATTTATCGACAAGAGTCCATGGTTGATTCGAAAATTGAACTGCCCCTCCCTAACTCTCACACCGATCCGCACATGCAGCCATTGGTATTGTGGCCTGACCCGGCCTGGTGGTCCATATCGATTAGTAGTTGCACATATGCCTCTAGAGAGAGAAAGAACACCACTCTGGCTTGGGCGTCAATACAGGCAGGATCTCCAGATCCAGCGATTGCGAGATAGCCTAAATACTTTTGACTGAGTGTTATACTATTAATTTTCTTCGTCAATTTATGTTTCTAATTCATTTTCCGTATGTCCATTCCTTTTTCACTAAATCGATTTGCATGTTTTCTTTCTGTATGATTGTTGTAAAACATTTTATTTTTACAGAAGTGTCGCCATCTTTGGATTCGCTCGCTTCTGAAATATTGCTGAACGTGTTTTCCTACTTAAAAGTGAATATGAGGAACATTGATGCTGTCCGTTCAACGGCAAGAAGATTTCGAGATTTTATCAATTTGCGCTCCCGAGTGCTCTATTGCCAATCCGGAGAGCTGTACCTTTACGGTGACCTTACCGAAAAGGAAACATGGGTTGATCTTAAAGTGGACGATCACAAATTGACATTGAATTTAAACCACGGCATCTACTCGTTTATGGACGTCTATAAGTATTCCGGTTCATCGGTTGATAAGTCTGGCATAGCACAACCAGACTTGTTTATCCACAAGTCAGCTCTGGAGTGCCTGCGAATATGCATGCGAACAGTTTCAACCTTGAAAGTGGATCTGTATTCACAAAAACACTTAAGATCTTCTCTTGACTGCCTTAGCGAACTCTTCACACCATTTGACAAGATAACTTTAAAACCACTTCTACTTCTATTGGAGGAAGGGCTTCTTCGACTCCATAACGATTCGTCGTCTCAAACAGAAGAAGAAGAAGCTCAAATTAATATTACCCTTTTTCGAGGTTTTATATTGCCATATTATTTTCCCTAATATTATGCGGTCAAGAAAAATTAACAATGAAAATTTCAGAAGCGGCAACATATGAATTGACATTGTTATTTAAATGTGATGTCTCAATGGAGTACATTCGAACAATCATTTCTCAGCCAGCACTGAAGATATTCAACTTCACTCCATCACATCACGGCGATCGTTGGCAATTCATTGAGCAGATTTGTGAAGTAAGTCATATTTTGTAGAACAACACATTCCGAATAATTTCAGGAATTGTTGCACTCGCCGTATGACAAAAGGATTGGGATGGAAATTAGCCTTGACGAGATGGATAAATTGAAGGAAATGGATCATATTCTACGGCTCAGTGATGGAACGGTTATGCATCCTTCCGTGGACTTTAATGGAATACTTAACATAAAATACAATTGGTCGACTAAATGCATTACCATTGGAGATTATTTTTCTTCACTACTTGTTTGTCAAGTTGCAATCGAAGTCAAAAATGTTGTGCTAGAGAGTAAGAACAAGAATTAATCTGATTGTTCTAGAATATTTTCCTATATCAGTATAAAAACAATCATATTTACAAATAAAAACAATTTCAACAACTCTTGTACTGATCAAATTTGATTCGTTCTAATAAAAATATTTTTCGACAATGCATTGACTTGTTTATTTTCTTGGAGTTTATCGCCATTTATCATTAATTCTCATAAAGCATTATAATAATTGAAAGTCAGCGACAGCGAAAATGGCTTCAAAGGCGTGACCGATCTCTCCAAAAAATACCTATTAGCGTGGCTGCTGTAATACACGACGGCATAGTAAAGAGAGAAAAGTTCACGTATATAACATAATTGAGTGAAGTGAGTGGCTGGATCGACCGCACTAAGCAGTGATGGAATCGAAAGTCACCTATCGATCTGCCCCTTCCCTAACTCTCATATCATTCCCACATATTCATACTGCTTATGGTCTTGTGACCTTTTCAGGCGTCTACATCTCGATCAATTGTCGCACACTATGTGGTAACACTGTGTTCATAAGCTAATGTTTGGTGATGAATGTGGCTGATGTGCTGCTGTGCGCGCTTCATTATTACCTCTTCAAAGTCCAAAGTATACGCGCATTTTTACCTTTCATTGTCAGTATAGCTTCCTCTATTTCTTTTTTGTTGTTCACAAAATTATTTTTCAGAAATGCCGCCATCTTTGGATTCGCTCGCTTCTGGGATTCTTCTGAACGTATTTTCGTACTTAAAAGTGATTAAGAAAGACATCGATGCCATCCGTTCAACGTCAAGAAGATTTCGAGATTTCGTCAATTTTCACTCGCAAGAATTCTATTCTCAAACAGGAGAACTTTCCGTTATCGGCGACTTTTGCATAGGAAACGCACCTATTAAATTAAAAATAGAAAAATATCGTGTTGTATCTCCACCATGGCAGCTACTTTTTTATGGATGCTTACAAGTGCGGTTCTAAACTTGGCGAGGCATTTTCCGACCTGTTAATCGGTAAATCGGCCGCAGAGTGCTTGCGAATATGCACGCGAACCGTAACGTACTTAAAAGTGAATTTGTGTTCGCGAACGCTCTCAAGATCTTCTCTTGACTGCCTCTGCGAGCTGTTCAAATGCATTCCTAAGATAGAATTGCAATCACTTACTGTGGAGGAGGGGCTTTTTAGTCTCTATGACCACAAATCTTCCCAAGAAGAAGAAGCTCAAATTAATGGAAACTTTTTTCGAGGTTAGTTCTATCACTACATTTGCATAAAAGGCAGATTTTAACATTAGACCTGATTATTTTAGAAGCAGCAACTCATGAAATGGCACTGAAATTTGAATATGATGTCTCGATCGAGAACATTCGAATCATCATTTCTCGTCCACTACTGAAGCGGTTCACCTTCACTCCATTTCATCAATACATACACTGGCAGTTCATTGAGAAGATCTGTGAGGTAATGAATATGGTTTCTAATTCGGTAGTTAAATTCATTTTTGATTCTTCCATTCTCCGCGGAGCGGTTGACTCTACGAGTTATAGACAACACATCCGCGGATAATGGAAGTGTCAGAAATGAATTTGAATACCGATTTAGAAACCATAGTAATGACGAGTGGCGACAATTGCGAGCGTTACGCATTCGAATCTAACTGATATTCCGATTACGGGGCACAATATCTGGTTGAAAACTGTGCAGCCTCATATTTGAATTTCGTCGTTTATCAGCATCCGCGCTTTTCTTATTAATTTTTTTTTCGATATATCATCTTATTGCCGATTAATTAATTGAGGAATTGTTGTACTCGTCATATGACAAGTGCATTGGACTGGAAATTAGTCACGAAGAGTTGAAGAACTTGACTAAAGCGGAGCACCTTCTACGTCTCAATAATGGAACAGTTATTCATCCATCTATCGATACTGATGGACTTCTTCAAATAGAGTACAATTGGCTAACTAGGGGCATCGTTATTCGCCTCAGCAGAGACGTATTATCATTAGTCGCAGCATCACATCTCTACCAGATTGGAATCGAAGCCAAAAACGTTGTGCCAAAGAGTAAATAATTGAAAATTTTATGGATTGATTCCCTACAGGATAATTTCTCATATCAGTATAATAATATCGTTATTAAAAATCAATTTCTCAAATATTTCGTTGCGATTTGTATTTATAAAAATTCATTTTTCAGCAATTGTTTATTTATTTCAAATTTATCGGCATTTATCACCAATTTTCATAAAGCGTGAATTGAAAGCAAAACTATTTGCAATATGACAGTAACCAAATAAATACTATAGATATAAAGTTTACAATTTGGCTTTAAAGAGCGTCTTATCGAATACATCTACTTTTACAATCGAATTGGCAGTGGCATAGAGAAATGTACCAATTCCTCTGTGATATCTTGAAAGCGTAATATTCTCAGTTCCAACTTGGCGCATCATTACTTCTTGCACACGTTGGTGATCGGTGAAATTGCCATTTTGACAGTAATTGCAGCTCATATTTGAATGAAGGAGGATTTGAAATATCTCGATGTGATAGGCTCACGCTGTCTTTTCAAGTGAACAAATCCTGTCCAACCCAATAAAATAAATACATTAATCGCCCAATAAGTGATAATAAATCAAGAACATCATGTGAAACAAAATTAAGGGCCTGGGTACCAGTGCATTTCACTATCTGTATAACATCAAACATCTGACAATTGATGACTATCTAAAAACCTCAGCCTAAGCGACCATTCACGTACCTGAATCGCTTCTCTAACTGCTTCAACAAAAGGACCGTTAGCGCTCTCGAAATGCAGCTCCTTCAGATCCGTTCTTCTCATGAGAGTGATTGCAGCAAATTGTTAATTTTTCGTGGGATATCCATTCAATATTGAGGTCCAAAGGACGTTTGAAAAGGCAAATATTTTATGTGAACTTTTTATGTGAAAAAATTGTTGACGCGAGGGCTGGAAGAACTCGGTTTACGGCTTCTTTAAACCCATTTATGAAGATCCGTTAGACAAGGGTGGAAAATATCATATAAAAATGGATTATTTATACCAGGTGTTGTAGATTCCAGGATTGTAGTCGACGACATTCTTTAGTCGTTTGGAAGATTGACGAAGAGAGTTCAAGTCCATACTAGAAAGTGAACTGAAGATGGGAAGAAGAATTTCCGTCGGAAGTTGCGAGAATGACATGTTATCTGAATTATGCTATTTAAAAAAATGACATATGCAAAAAGTGCAAACATTTAACCACTTTGAACGGTCAAATGGGACAATGGACTGGGAGAATGAATGAAAAGAAGCAACAGGAAATATCGAGATGAAACAGGACGATTCCTCGACCTACTATAAAATTCAACCCCTGTGGCAGTTCCTCGGAGAATGTGAGAACACGCCCGCTGGCAACGTTTAGATCACGTTTAGATCGATGGTGACTATATTGACAGCCGCCATTTAAACCGTCTGATTCCATTCCTAGCGGTCGGATCTCACTTCGCAGAGACAACGGCTAGGAGTGAAATTACGCGGCTCGAAATGGCGGCTGTCAATATAGTCACCATCAGCGACATTCTGTTAGATATTCCGCGAGAGTCGTACAGAATTAATTAGAGTTACAAAATCGGTAGCGCCAATCAAAATACTGGCCCTCTTCCTGCCACCAGTATTTTGAAAGTGCAAACTTTGATGGCGAAAAGAAAGCCAGAAGCAGTATCCAGCATGTCTCTTTCACCCGGGATCCTTGATGCCGGGTGAAAGAGACTGGATATCGTCCTCCGTTCACTAACTCGAAAGATGGTTGACATGGAGGAGCGCCGCGGATGTTTCCGTGATAATGGTGAAGTGGACGATAATGAATTTCAACACTTTGGTGCAAACCAAGAATATATGAAATACTGTCAAAATGCAGCTAGCCACATGTGCTTCACAGAATAAGCGTAGAATAGCTGGAGTATCAAAACTTTAGTTGGAGGCCCGGATCCCACTTGAAATACGACAATGGCCAAAAATGAGATTTTTTTGTTATCAATTTCGGAATTTTGGCAAAATCATTAATAACTTGGTTCATTCCGACTCTTTCAAGTTCACTTATCGCAGTTTTGATACTCCAGCTATTCTACGCTTATTCTGTGCACATGTGACGAGCTGCATTTTGGAACTTTTTGGCATTGTCTTGGTTTTCCGATCATAACTCCGTGAAAAATTGAGATTTGAGCTAGCAGACCCCTCAGGCGTGAAGGCCGTTCAATAAGCTACAAGTATCAATTGATAGTTGGATTCTATCTCTAATCCACGAAGAAATCGGCCAAAAATCCAACAGTTTTGTCCGAAAATCATGGGTTTGTCAAGTTTGAAAAATCGCGCAGAATCATCTCCGGAGAGTAAGAGACAGATGAGTTCGCAGTGGGCTAGGGCACATGTAGGCATACTATGGTAATAGTGGTTAGAGACCGCAATCAATGTGTGAGAAAATAAAGGACAAATAATCAATATGAAATTACATTCCGGTCATCCTAATAATTCGATCATAAAAAGGATCATAATTCGATGATGGCTGTGAAAATTGCTGAATAACGAATGACATAAACGGCAAGATCTACAGAATATTAACTTTATTTCATTATCAATATACACAGTGATCAGTAATGAATAAATACACAGTAATCTCACGGAATTTTGTACATAGAACTTCAATTACATAGTTGACGTATTAAGAATAAACACGCAGTAATTTCACGAATTTTTGTACAAAAAATTTGAATTAATAATTAGACGTAAATGATACGGCTGCCCGTTTATTTTTTTGCTTGCATGGGACAGGTAAGAGTTTCCGGACAGTTGGAGTTGTAAGGAGGAAGATGAGGGAGTGTAAGCAATGGTTGACCATAAATGTGAGCGACTTCGCAAAGATTGCGATTTCAAAGGACTGAAAGTTTTGCAAATTAGTTCTCCTCTTTATTAGGGTTCCTCAAACGGAAATTTTATTCGTGTTTTATTCTTCTACTAATCTCAATAGCCCCATTTTAGTTAGTTTTTTAAAGTTATTATATTAGGTTGAACCCTAAGTCTTGTTACACTTTTGTTTCGTCTTCTGTATTTCCTTATCTATTGATAACGGACCGTATCCATAATTATGGTAGACTCCCCACATAAGATCTCACTAGCTGCCACAGTCACCAGCTTCAGCTGCAGTAATGAGGCGCGGCGCGATTTTTCGAAGTTGGTCGACTCGCGCTTTTGACCCCTCTCTACTTGTGTGGGTCCTAGCTCAGCGAGTAGAGCTACCTAAAAGGTGCCAACAGAGAAAATGTAGCCAACTGAACTTCCGATAACCACGAAGTTTCAACTCACTCAGTTCGCAATATTCGCGGAGTTACAGCGGAAATAGTGAAATCTATTACCAGAAATTCATGGATTTTGTCAAAAAGTAGTGCCAAAACAGCGTTTTTGCGTACTGTGGTCGTATTTCAAAACTCAAAGTGTCCAACTTCCGTTTTTATAATACTCCTGGTATTACCCGAAAACTGGAAGAAGCACAATGTCCTAACTACACGTTGAGCCTTTTTTGTGGTTTTTAAATGTTATTTGACTGGTCTCACTATTTTCGCTGTAACTCCGCGAATATTGAGAAATGAGCGATGAGAAAATTCATGTTTATCGAAAGTTCAGTTTGCTACATTTTGTCTGTTGACACCTTCGAGGTAGCTCTACTCGCTTAGCTAGGACGCACTATAGAAAGAAGGGTTGAAAGCGCGCGAGTCGACCAACTTCGAAAAATCGCACTGAAGCTCCAGTTCAATTCCAGAAGTATTGGAGCTAGCAGTAGGTAGTTGTGGACTAGCACTATTAGTGACTATGATGGATAGGGGGCATCATCAATAGTTAAGGAAAAACAGAAGACCAAACAAAAGTGTAACAAGACTTAGGATTCAACCTATGTAATAGTTAGTTTTTTAGTTGCCTAGTTAAACAATTTCGGTCAAATTCATTTATCCCATTGCTTGCGTATAGCCCGGATGAGTCAAATTTGATTAGGAAAATAGGAATTTTCGATGAAATTTATGTAAATTCCCTATTATTCATATCAAATTTGACTCATTCAACTACCGACTATGCATGCAATGGAGTAAATGAAGTTGACAGAAATTGTTCAACTAGGCAACTAACAAACAAACTAACTAACTCCGTAATATAGGGTGAATAGAGAAGTAGACGAATGCATGCCGAATACCGTTTTAGAAACCATATATTTTATTTGGATATAATATCGAATCTAGATAATTGCAAATTCTCATTCGAGCTCGTGTCTCCACGAGATAAATCACAAACGAAATCAGATTAACAAATGATAAATCCACTTTACTAACGATTTTGGAAACCTTTTTCGACTTTTTTGAGGACTAGATCACTATGGACATTTGCGCTAAATGACGTGGACCATTATGGCGCAGTTTTTCATGGCGATCTTGTCTTTCGTCCATTCCTATTCTAGTGCATCTGTAGACTTCGAGCTCACCCACTCAATTTCGCTGACCGAAAAATGCCTGAGTAGGTATCGCATTATGGAACGTTATTGACAGCCTTCCATATCTAGCCGTCTAACTTAAAACCAAGCGGTCGTCTCTCACTTCGAAGGAAGACGACCACTTCCAATAAAGTTAGAAGGCTAGAAATCTAGAAATGAAAGGCTGTCAATAACGTTCCATAATGCGATCGCTATACCTGAGATCCTTCACATTGGCAAAACGAATGAGATCTATTCTAATGTCAACCAAATGTCCCCACCAAATCAGAACTTACAAGTGTCATATTGTACAACAGATGGATATTATTGGCGGCCTAAAACATTTGTAATTATGAAAGTGCAGGCTGATGCTCAGACCAGAATTGATATTGCCATGAAGAGTGCCTGGAAGAAGAAGCGCACATCGTCTTTCGATGAGGCTGTATTTGTGCGAAAAAAGGATAGGGAAGCGATAATTACTGAAATCTTTGGTTATTAATTTACTGAAAATTTAAGAAGAATTACATAGATAAATTTCGTCATTTTACAGATAAATTTCGTCATGATGTTTGAGCGGTCATAACTCGCTTCAAACTAATCCTGGTAAAGTGCACGTATGCGTTATATGTAGCACTCGTCTCCCTGATTATTAGTAACTCCCAAGTTATGCGGCTACTTCGTCTTAATGGATATAATGAATGCTTTTTCAAGAAAATCAAAAAAGGTCTCCACTAGCATATTACAAGTTTTCACGAAAAATATATTTTTATTTTTGTTTGTGTTCATACTTATCAACTTTCATAATTATTATTAGTTATTGACAGTAGGATAGACCCGGTGGAGAGGAGACCTATCAAGATCACTGGGACCTTACTGGTGGAACACTGCCCCCGACCAATTGCGCCGATCCATACTCACCATGCGTTAATGCTTGACGTGATAAATATGTCATGTTATGTTATGTTATGTAGGATAGTAACCTGCGCACTTTCCGTTTGATATCGTTTCCGACTGTTTCTACCTTTTTCATCAGAACTTGGTAGTCATTGCATAGAATTGAGGACAGTGAGGACAGTTACCACGCTTAATATAACCCACTAGTAAGCATACATGCATTGCTTGAAAGCACAGAAAAATTGAGAAATCCGATGTTGAGATGCTGCGAAATGGTCAAAATTTTAGTTTCTGTCAGAACTCCAGAAAGAAGATACATGCACTACGATATAATAATTTATGACGGAATGGCATGTAAAAAGCTAAATGAAAATTTCGGCGCGTGTTTCTTGAAAATGGCCCATAGGTGCTAGCTCTCACAATTTTTTCGCCTCTCCCAACATACTCCTATCCATCACACATAGTCATTGGTTCCAATTTCGGGAGGGGGGGGGGTAGGCGGGCTCAGACCGTTCCCTGGTTAGAAGACCTGTGCTAAAAGACTCGCATGCGACACCCTAGTACATTGGTATTAGGTTGTTCGGAAAGTAGTGTGACATGGCGGCGGCAAAAATCATATTTATTCAACAAGCAACTGTTATCAATGGAAGTACTCTCCATTTGCATTGACTACCTTCCTCCAACGTTCAGGCAGCTTCTCAATTCCCTCCCTCCAGAATGGGG
>JACMIF010004280.1:0-12605 GCA_014805445.1 Diplogasteroides magnus | reverse complement strand
CACACAAAGTATCACTGTCGTTACTGTGAAATGAGGGAAACACTTGGTTCTCAACATGCTTTTTTGTAGCATTCGCTATCTACAGCAGGGTTTCTAAAACGGTAGTAACGTGCATTTTTCATTCGTCTAATATATTCGGATCTGACGAAGAGCCCACCGCTCCACAGAAATCAGACGAATGAGCAATGCACTTTACTATCGATTTAGAAACCCTAAAAAGAACGATTGCGAAATGCCCTAATTAGTGGTATTGTGAAAATGTGGAATGGAGTCATGGTGCTCGTGTGACGATGCGTCTGAGTGACCGTGCGCGTGTCTGAAATGTTATTTTTAAAAATGTTTTTACAAATTAAATTTAGTATCAACGAATCCAAGCAATACTGATCATGCATCCTAATCTAACTGTTATACCCAAGAATTTACGCTCGTTACGTTTTTTGACCGACAGTCACTGTCGTATTTTGCGTTCTATTTCGTCGTTTTCTGTGCGTTTGATTATGTTTCACCTGTCGTAAAGTGAGGATCTCGTAGAGTGTCGCTTTCGGGTATTTATTGACAGCCGGCCATTTCTAGTCGTCTACGTTCACTCTTAGCGGTCATCTCTGATAGTGATAGACAACCGCTATCCGAAGAGTAGAGACGACAAATGATGCACTTATTTTTCAAAAGGCGTTCCCTAGGTTCTGGTAGACAGTTCCATTGGTATGACTATTCTTATTGGCTTGTATGATGATGATTGCTTGGATTTCATTAACCAGTTACACTTCATGCACAAATTAACTTTGCATGCTAATCAGACACTGTTATAACTCATGTGAAACATAACACACCGTATGCACCAGTGCATCAGAACAATACGAGCCTTTCCATTCTGACCCTTTTTTCGTTCGTTGAACATTCAACGTCAGACTAATCTCGTGATTCGAACGTGTTAGTTCGTGCGGAAAACGAAAAAAAACGTTGATGATTACGACAAACAAATAATTTCTCCGTTAACTTTTTTCTTTTCACGAAGTAACGCCCAGTCAACAAAAAAAATTCGTTAGGACATGCCGTTCCGACCGAAAATTACGACGGTTCAAAGTGTCGCATGCGAGTCGTTTAGTGCATTCGTCGTGTTTCTACTCTCTGTGGATCGGTTGTCTCTGAATTCGGGAGACAGCCACTCCGCACAGTATAGAGACACCACGAATGCACTAAACGACTCGCATGCATAATTGATGAGAAATGACTTCTTCATCACATTCTATTCACGTTAGCAGTAACTGGATTAGTTAGTAGTAAACAGTAACTCAGTATAACACTGTACGATACACAGTAATTACCTCCACCCGATCCTTTTCAGACGTGAACTCCCATTCTGGAACATTGTAAAGATAGAAAAAAAACGAATAGAAGAGAGCGTCTAGCCGCAAGAAGAAGCAAGGGAAAACCGAAAAGCGAAAAAAAGAAAAAGAAAAGTGAAAAATAAAGGTAAAAGCAAATTCCCATCATTATCAGTGCGAGAAGACTTCGAATTGTAAAAGGAAAATCACGAAGAAAGATTTTTTACAGCTGCAACGTGTATATTTGCGCCATTACGGCTAAATTCGAACTGTAATTACGTAGAGACAGAAGCAGCTGTCTTCGTCTCGCTATGCTTACCCGGCAGTGAAGAACTGTAGTGCGGCGATGACCAGGAAGCCAGTGAATATGGCCAGAAGCTGCTTGAGAGAGTTGAAATTGTTGTCCTTTTCCCTAGCGAGCACCTGAATAATGATCAATTGAGAATGACAGATAAGGAGAGCGTTTGCCGTATAGCTTTGAATTAGGGCTGGCATCTTATACGTGAAATCGGCGTTTTACTGATCCTACGGGTTTATGTACCCAGTACAAATGCTATCTTCGAATGACATCTGTACTAAATCTCGAATTTGAGCTATATTTCATCGCATCTCTGATCATCAGTGGTCATTTAGCATATGTTTCAGCTACCGAATATAAGGAATGAAATTCAGGATTTGTGTTGAGAATCGTTCCTTGTTGGATTTGAAAAAAAAATTAAAAATTGATAATGCCAACCTCGAGGAACGTCACATAGATGAATGTTCCCGCAGCGCAACTCTCGAGAATGACCACGGCGCCGAGTTTGTACGTCGGTTCCATGTCCGAGTTCTGAACATGACCATCATTAGGGTGATACGACATTCAACCAACAATCTCAACCATCTACAGAACCAATATTTACTTCTAACAATATGCTATGTTGTCTTTGTCCCAAATACACTAAGTGCGTCAAGAAGACGAAGTTTACGAACATTTGTGGGGTGAACGACAAGAGCGCCATGGATGCTTGCGCCGTAATGGTGAAATGACACTTGAGAACGAGAACAACTATGATGCTTCTGTCCGCTTCACCCTTACGGCACAAATATCCATGGCGCCTCTTGTCTTTTGCGCCATCTTTCACTCGAAAGTAGTCTATTCTAAGGACTATATAGAGAACAATGTTACTAAATATTAAAGAGCTTGACGATGCCGATGTCGTCTAAGTAACTAGTTACTATGAATGTTATCTAGTAAACGAATTACTATTTGTTAGTGTTTAACTTCATTTTCTATCAAGACGCCGAGAAAACGTTATCGAAATGCACATCACGGTCGCCTAATAAACTCTTCCTGATGCATATCTGACTGTCGTATATTTTAAACATGATAATTAAGTCACAGTTTCGAAGTGGATTCTGCGATCATCGATCTGCGACTTAAATTTCGAAATCTATTCCAGTTTCCTACCGTACGTCAGAAATACTCCGCCTACAGTATGATATCGATTACCTGGAGAATCGTGCCGAGAACCGATCCAATTGGAGTCATCAGTGCATAGATGAGGATAGTGCTAATCATGATCTGATCTGAAATCAATTTCGCTTATATTCTTGAGTCACTCTTTCCCCGCACACAGAACAATAACTAGCGTTCAGCAGTTTCCGGTGTAATATCGCCAGTAATAATAATCGCTGGTAGTTTAACTCAGAAACTACCGCCAGCGGTAGTTATAACTACCGATATTACACCGGAACCTGCTGGAACGATAGTTATTTTCCAGTGCGCGAAACTGTTCTATCTAGAGAGGCTGAAGCGCCTATTCGCAAGCATAAAAGTAATAACGGTACCGATGAGCTCATTCGCAATTATCAGTTATCTTTTCTCAATCCCCCCGAAATAACCACGCATTCCAGCTAGAATTGGTCTCTGAACGCAGTGTTTCTAAACCCAGTGGTCCAATCGGACACACATTTTTTGCTCTGGTCGCACAGGGAATATGCGCCTTTCGCGTCTCGTTCATCGCATGCCGGCGAAAGTTCAGAACCACAGTTACAGAGATAATGATGCCATCACTATTTAATTTGTCCTTTATCACAGAGAAGTTAATCTTGATAAATACTAACCTTCAATCGATTGGTGTTGCCCTTTGATACTTGGAGTCCCACACTGAATGCCTCGACTGCCTTGTGCAGAATGAGCGACACGAAGAGGGTCACGATGCCCGAGGTGTCATCCTGAATGCAAAATTTGAATTTGTGTGTAGAGGCTTTTTTAAACAATTCAACTGACCGACCGATGAAGAAATCACCGAACCTCTTTTCAAGCTAATAAAAACTTCAAGAACTTTGCATTAAAATTTTTTAAATAGAGAAATAGCCTCCAGACTGGTCAGTGTACCTGAACTCCGAGGGCGAATCCCTCCAGGACGGAGTGGAAGGACATGGCGATGGCGAAGGTGATGGACTTTAGGAAGGAAGACTCGGCCGTCGTCGATGTCATGTACTTCATCGACTCCTCCATCACTTGACTGCAAAGATGTTGAGGTAATGGCTTGCCTGGATATTTATATAAGGGGTGCAACAAGGGTTGACTGGACATTTACTGGATAGATAGGCTACAACATCACTTGGCTGCAAAGAACGGTATTTGATCGTAGTTGGACATTTATATTTTTAAGGGATAAGGTGCAACATATGTTGACTGGACATTTAAATACTCTGGATAGTATACGAAATCACTTGACTGCAAAGATATTACGTACAGACTTATTTGAACATTTATATATGGGAGCGGTGCAACATAGGTTGACATTTACTTTGGAAGAATAGGCTAGAACTTCACAACGATTGCAACGAAAGGCATATTTGGACACTTTTATTAGAGGAGAAGGTGCAACAGAGGTTGATTGGACACATCATTTACTTTGGATGGGATACAACATTACTTGACCTCTACTGGGAGTGATTTAGTGATTCAATGAAGGGAGAAGCGCCCTGTCCGCCTAAGTTAGTTAGTTAGTTAGTTGCCTAGTTGAACAATTTCGTTCAACTTCATTCAACTCCATTGCTTGCATAGAGCCCGGTCGTTGAATGAGTCAAAATTGATATGGAAAGTGGGGAATGGACATCAATGTCAACGAAAATTACTATTTTCCATATCAAATTTGACTCATTCAACGACCGGGCTCTATGCAAGCAATGGAGTAAATGAAGTTGAACGAAATTGTTGAACTAGGCAACTAACTAACTAACTAACTAACTAACTTAGGCGGACAGGGCGAAGGAGATGGACCAACAGAGGTTCATTGATCTTTCTACACATAGCTTGAACAGAATTGCGTGCGTGCTTTGGATTCATGTGGACGTCTCTGCCATGTGACTTTCTAGAAAGCTTCTCTTGTGGACTGACAAGGATGTTTGGGGGAGAACTAGCAATGTTGGTGGCACAATTAACGCCGCAACACTTGGTAATTGCATATAGGGGTTGGAATATTTTTCAAACGAACACAAAGGAATTATTGTGCGCAAGCTAATGCGTCTGCATATAGGGGGACCTTGAAACATATATGTGGCAGGTAAATATTGATCTAGACTAGGGATTCAAAAACGGTAAATTTGTCGTTGTTCTTCTCCGCCTCGTCGTTTTCTCACTCCCTCTCACAGACAAACGTGCGAGGAATGACGACACATTACCCTTTTTTGAACTCCTGGTGCAGACACATGATTTTCTCACATTTGCTTAAAGGGACTGTCCGAGGCGCCGAGTATTGCAAACTGAAATGTCACTGTAGCTCCTTTGATTGAGCTTTTCTCTTGTTTTGAAATGAAAACAGGCTAACACAGAATAAAGTTAGCACTTAGACCTAGGGACTCACACAACTACGAAGCAAAAACATAAATTTCCTTTTCATTCACGATTTGGCAAATTCATTTTCTACAGTGACTTTGTCTGTTTGCGATTCGGATCGGCGCCCTGTACAGTACCTTTAACGGAACTTGCAGTGATTTTTATAGTCTCACGTCAGTTCCTTCCTATCTCTTCGATCACATAATTGAGCAGTTAGACTGTTCAAAGTCGACCTCTTTTGAGTGGAGTAGGGAACGCATTATGGAATTCATCCCCCCCCCCTCATTCTCTTCCGAACGGCTCTCATTTCGATAGACGACCTCTCGGAAAAGGTTGGGTTGATTAGAAATTCCATAATATGTCACCTTGTGTCGAGGGTGCAAAACAGTTGACAATCGTAGCCAACAACGGAGTGGGTTGTGGCTAGAGACCGTGAACAGACTCCTAATGTCCTCCGCTCCCTCCTTCAATCACTCGTCTTGATCGCATAGACCAATAGGCAGGAGAAGACGCGAACATGGGGGACAGTGCAAGGTCTCCAGCAGGAACGACTTATGAACCGCTCTTCCTCCGTGCGCACAGATGAGTCATTCTCTCTCGCGTATCATAGACGACCGGTCGAATCGGAGCACACACAAAAGTTGTCAGTCCAAAAATCGTTCCCTAGTCTCCAGCTGTGGTGGCAGCCATTTTTCTCCGCAGCGCTGTTGCCTGCCAAAGGGCGAAACAACCTAGCTGCGGAGAGGAATGACGGCAAATTTACCGATTTAGAACCCTGATAGTGAATTAGGCGTTAACAGGAATGTTAACTTGTGCCGAATCTTGAACATAATATGACGGACTATATCGACAAACATTAGGAGTATGGTCGGCGTTTTGGCTACGTTATGAGTTATGCTTAACAGAGGATATATCTTCAAAAATATATTAACGGTAAAGCATAAACCGTAAATTAGTCAAACTGCCAACCAGAATCAGGAGAGTATCGCTCGCTAGCAAAGTCTCGGGGGAGAAATCAACGTAAAGCTGTACAGGACAGTGGAATTTAAATGACTAGAATTGGGTGCATACAACGAAAAAAGAAGATAAAATAGGGCAAAAGCGGTTACAATAATTGCACTTAAGTCTGGGCGAAATGTATATGAAGAAGATAAATTACCCGTAAAAATTCTGAGAATGTTCCCAAAATTATCACACAAAGTATCACTGTCGTTACTGTGAAATGAGGGAAACACTTGGTTCTCAACATGCTTTTTTGTAGCATTCGCTATCTACAGCAGGGTTTCTAAAATGACAATAAAGTGCATTTTTCATTCGGCTAATCTACGCGGAGCAGTTGTCTATCCGACGAAGAGACCACCGTTCCAGAGAAATCAGACGAATGAGCAATGCACTCTACTACCTATTCAGAAACCCTAATCTATAGTAATCACGAAAAAGAACGATTACGAAATGCCCTAATTAGTGGTATTGTGAAAATGTGGAATGGAGTCATGATGATCGTGCGACGATGCTTCTGAGTGACCGTGGGCGTGTCTGAAATGTTATTTTTAAAAATGTTTTTACAAATTAAATTTAATATCAACGAATCCAAGCAATATTGATCATGCATCCTAATCTAACTGTTATACCCAACAGGGGTTCAAAAACGGTAAATTTGTCGTCATTCTTCTCCTCCTTTCGGTTGTCTATGAGGCAATGAGATACCCAAGTACGCTCGTTGCGTTTTTGACCATTCTCATATTTTACGTGCTATTTCGTCGTTTCTCTGACCACAACATGTGCTCTTGATTAAGATTTACAAGTATCTACTACCGTTGAGATGGCTAAAATGTTTGGCTTGCATGATGATGATTGCTTGCATTCCATTAACCAGTTATTCATCCATGTTTAAACTAACTTTGCATGCTAATCAGACACTGTTATAACTCGAGTGAAACATAACACACCGTATGCACCATTGCATCAGAACAATACAAGCCTTTCTGTTCTGACCCTTTTTGTTAGGGTGTCGCATGCGAGTCGTTTAGTGCATTCGTCGTGTTTATACTCGCGGTTGTCTCTGAACTTTGGAGATAACCGCTCCGCAGAGGGTAGGACACGACGAATGCACTAAACGACTCGCATGCGACACCCTACTTTTTGTGTTTCGTTTGTTGAACATTCAACGTCAGACTAATCTCGTGATTCGAACGTGTTAGTTCGTGCGGAAAACGAAAAATCGAAACTATGTTGATGATCACGGCAAACAAATCATTTCTCCGTTAGCTTTCTTTCTTTTCACGAAGTAACGCCTCGTCAACCAAACAACTTCGTTAGGGCATGCAGTTCCGACCAAAATTTACGCTGGTTCAAGATCAAAATTGATGAGAAATTACTTGTTCATCACATTCCATTCACGTTAGTACAACACTGTACGATACACAATAATTACCTCCACCTGATCCTTTTCAGAGGTGAACTCCCATTTTGAAAGATCGCAAGTGTCATAGCTAAAGAAAATGCGAAGAATTATCTAAGAAGAAGCAAGGGAAAACCAAAAAGCAAACCCCATTGAAAAATAATGGTAAAAGCAAATTCCCATCATTATTAGTGCGAGAAGACTTCCAATTGTAAAAGGGAAAATCGCGGATAAGATTTTCATAGCTGCAAGGTGTATATTTGCGCCATGATGGTTAAATTAGAACTGCGAATTTCGCAATAATGGCGCAAAAGCTGACATGATCAGCTGTCTTCGTCTCGCTATGCTTACCCGGCAGTGAAGAATTGAAGGGCGGCGATGACCAGGAAGCCAGTGAATATGGCCAGAAGCTGCTTGAGAGAGTTGAAATCGTTGTCCTTCTCCCTAGCCAGCACCTGAAGAATGATCAATTGATTCAATTGAATGAGAATGAGAAGCGAGAAGAGAGTTTGCCCTATTGGCATGAATAACGGCTGGCAGCTTATACATGAAATCGGTGTTTTACTGATCCAACGGGTTTATGTACCGAGTATAAATGCTATCTTTGAATGACATCTGTATTAACTCTCGAAATTGAGCTCTATTTCGTCGCATCTCTGATCATCAGTGGTGATTTAGCCTATGTTTCAGCTACCGAATATAAGGAGTAAAATTACGGATTTATGTTGACACGTTATCGCTGGTTTGAAAAGGTAATTTCGAAACAATAAAAAGCAACCTCGAGGAACGTCACATAGATGAATGTTCCCGCAGCGCAACTCTCGAGAATGACCACGGCACCGAGCTTGTAAGTCGGTCCGAGTTCTGAACCGACAATAATACGGTTGAACGATAAAATGGTCATGGACTCTTGCGCCATAATGGTGAAATTGACACTCGTGTCGTGGAAATGACGACAGCGATCTGTTAATTTCACCATTCCGGCGCAAGTGTCCACGGTGTTCATGCTTTCGCACCATCAATCGCTCGGGAAAAAAGATTCTCAGGACCATATAGAGAATAAAGTTAATTTATATAAAGGAGTTTGACACTGTCGATGTCGTCTAAGTATCTTGTTGCTATGAACGTCACGCTAGTAAGTGAGTTAGTAATTGCAAGTATCTAACTTCATTTTGTATCCCTACAGTGACCGAAAGTAATCGAAATGCATATCATCGTCACCTAATATACTCTTCCTGTTGCATATCTGATACTAAAGCATTATTTTGATTAAGTAGGAGAATAAGCTGCAGTTTCTAAGAGGAGAATGATTCGCGATCATCGGTAGGCGACTTACGTTTTTACACCTTTTGCAGTTTCCTACCGTACCTCAGAAATAATTTGCCTACAGTATGATATCGATTACCTGGAGAATCGTGCCGAGAACCGATCCAATGGTAGTCATCAGTGCATAGATGAGAATGGTGCTGATCACGATCTGAAATCAATTTCGCTTATATTCTTAAGTCATTCTCTCCTCGCACTCTGAAATATAATTATCGTTCCAGTAATCTTGGTGCATTATCTGCAATCATTACTTCCGGTGGTGGTAGTTATAACTGCCGATCTTGAAACTACGGGAACGATAGCTATTTTTCTGCTCGCGAAACTGTTGTACCTAACTTTCCGAGGCTACAGCCTATATTCTCGAGCACAAAAGTATAGGATGTAAATAACAACGCATTTCCAGCTAGAATTAGTCTCTGAATGCTCTTCCGCGTTTCCAAACCGAGATCTAGATGCTAGTGATCGAAATGCATATCACAGCCCCCTAATATATTCTTCTTGTTGCATATCTGACACTGTCGTATAATTATGCATGAATATGAGAATAAAAGCTGCGGTTTTTAAGAGGTTTCTGAGATCATCGTTCGGTGACTTGTTCAATCGCTGTCTATTCAGGCACAGGAAATAAGCTCCTTTCGCATCTCGCCTCGCATAGTCATCGAATTCCGACGAAAGTTCAGAACCACATTTTGCAGAAATCATGTTGTGATCATTGATCACTACGGTCCTCGGCGTTGCTGCCTTTCAGCCAAGTCAATCATGAAAATAACTAGCGTTTCTAAATCAGAAGTAACACGCATTTGTCATTCGTCTAATACGCTGTCTGTGTTCGATAGACAACCGCTTTCCAGAGATTAGGCTAATGAGAAATGCGCTTTAAAACTAATTTAGGAGGCAGAATAAATAATAACCTTCAATCGATTGGTGTTGCCCTTTGATACTTGGAGTCCCACACTGAATGCCTCCACTGCCTTGTGCAGAATGAGCGACACGAAGAGGGTCACGATGCCCGAGGTATCGTCCTAAAAGAGTAACAATCATTCAGAAACATCGTGAAAGTATTCAGAACTAGGGAACGACTTTTGTCTGTGCATTCGACCGGTCGTCTATGATGAGCGAGAGAGAATAACTCACCGGTGCGCACGGACGATAAACGTTCCATAAGTAGTTCCCTATTCAGAAGTATACAATGCTTCTTAATTATAGAAATAATGTAGCTAACCTACATTTTTTCACAATATATTCACATCTCATTTCTAAAAAATGATACCGAGACGTATTCAGGTTAAAACATCCAGAATTTAGTATTCTCTTTGACATGCGAATATTTTTTTAGAACATTTGGCCTAAATACCTGTACTCCGAGGGCGAATCCCTCCAGTACCGAGTGGAAGGACATGGCGATGGCGAATGTGATCGACTTCAGGAAGGAGGACTCGGCCGTCGTCGGTGTCATGTACTTCATCGACTCCTCCATCACTTGACTGAAAATATATTGCTTTAGGGACATTTGGACATTTATTCAATGCTTGACTGGACTTTTACTTTGGATAGGATACAGCATCACTTGACTGCTATTGGGAAACATTCTGTGATTCAGTGAAGGGAGAAGGACCAACAGAGGTTACTTGAGCATTCTGCACATAGCTTGAACAGCACTGCGAGGATGCTTTGGATGAATGTGAGCCTATGTTGGCAGGGCGAATCCCAAAGTACATTCCATCTGGCTGCGTTCCATATCGCGCGGTCGTGTCGATGCTCCAGAGACGGCCGAGTGAATGAGAGCCGGGAGAGACGGAATGCATTTTGGGATTTACTCTGCCAAGATTATCATGGACATTTCCACCACACGACTTTCAGGGAAGCGTTTCTTGAGGACCAATATAGATATTTGGGGAGAAGTGGCGGGTACCAGACATGTCGCCAAAAACCAACTGGCAAACCATCTTCTTTTCTCTAATGCTCTTCTAGCCGTTTCGCTTTCTACGCACTTTGCGAGTTTTCTTTTTGGCGAGATGTCCTATTCGCGACGTGGGTGGTAGCACATTTGACGCCATGACACGTGGTAATTGTGGATACATATCGGGGTTTGGAAAATTTTTCACATCAACAAACCCATCTTTAGAGTATATGACACGGAACTATTGTGTTCAAGCTAGCGCATCTGCATATACGGAGGGCTTGAAACATAGATGTGCCAGGCAAATTGGTGCAGACATAAGGTTTTATAACTTTCACATGGATTTCTCACACTTGTTTCACAACACTTGCAGTGATTTTTATAGTCTCACGACCTGTTCTTCCCCTGTCTCTTCCACTAGTTGATTGAATTGTGAGTCTGTTCAAAATCGACCTTTATTGTGTGTAGTAGGGAACGCATTGTGGAATTTCTAATCATCCCAAACTCTTCCCAGCGGTCGTCTCTCATTTCGATAGACGACCACTCGGAAAGGATTTTGGTGGTTAGACAATTCCATAGTGCGTTCCCTAGTGTGGAATGTGCAAAATAGTTGACAGAGGGACAACGGAGGGCGGTTGGAGACCGTGAACAGATTCCTAATGTCCCCTGCGTTCTCTTTCGACCATTTGTCTCTTGATCACGTAGACCGATGAGCAGGAGGAGACGGGGGGGGGGCATGGGGGCCAGTGCATGGTCTCCAGCAGGAACGACTTATGGGTCGTTCTTGCTCCGTGCACACCGATGAGTCATTCTCTCTCGCTCATCATACCGGTCGAATGAGAGCACAGACGAAAGTTGTCAGTCCAAAATTCGTTCCCTAGTCTCCAATGCGAAAAAGATGACATCATGATACACAGAACAGAGTTCAGGACAATTTTGACGTTTCATGTGTTGATAATGGCTCATTGTCAGGGGGTAAACAATTCTGGTGAAAAATAAGTGATTATGACTGGACAATTGCGCCTTTTCAGTGAAAAAGGCAGACAAGACGCGCCTTGATGGCGCAAATGTCCAAGACGCAGTTGTTTTTCGCGCCTGACAATTCCTCTGGACTCTAGCCTGCACTGTGCGGATTTTCCAAGTACAGAGGGAAGACCGGGACAGACGGTGACGTAAACAACACATGATTTTCATAGAGGCTGACTTTCAACTCCGTTTACCACAATAATACACGCAAAATTTTTCCATCAACTTACTTAGTTATGCTCAAATTCTTTCTCCAGGAGAGCTTGAAGAAATGGGCCTCGATCTGGAACTATCGGACGGCACGGTACTCGCACCGAACTACGACGGAGTCGATAATACCAAAATCGACATTGAATATGCACTCGGCAATCATCGGGTATATTTCAATGGAGACGACTTTTCTGATGAAGAAGGCAGTTTCGGCTTTGGAAGTTATGATATCACAGTAGATCTCGATTACTATTAATAAAAACTGAACTGATCTACCCAGCCGATCACCTCATTCGCCCTCTCTCATTTGCATGCTATTTTTATCGTTTCTCTGACCATTGATTTCGAATAGGCTTCACGCGTAATATATAGAAGCTGACTTTCAACTCCAGCGATCGTTCTAACACTTTGAAACAATTTTGCATTCCATGGCATAAGGCTCTTTGACTTATGGTTCGCAGTTTGTCTTTGTGGGTTAAGTTTCAGCCTTACTGTATATTTGAAGATACCTATTCTTTGTGAAACATAACTCAACGACGTTTGTGCTATAATGGTGAAGAGGACGGATGCATCGTCATTTTCATCATT
>JACMIF010004279.1:0-12608 GCA_014805445.1 Diplogasteroides magnus | reverse complement strand
ACTACGGCTGGGCGGTACTATCAAGAGCAAAACTACCGCCCAGCCGTAGTATCCACCGCCAAATCGGTAGTATTTTTTCTTTGTGTTTGATTTTCAGGGGAAATTGACAACCAGCTAAACAATGTGTTGTAAACGATCATGACACAGAAAGCTGACTTATTTACGCTGACAAAATAAAAGGTTAAATGATTTTATCACTGTATTTATCTACATATTCAAATTATCTACAAGGATTAGTCAACGCTGCTACCCGCTGTGAATAAAGGACACTTTCAGTGACAAATTCGATCATGATCTGGGTTGTAAATAATACAAATCTGGGCAAGAACTAACAATGGATGACTGGAAAAAAACGTTTCGGAATTGTGAAAAGTTTTAATTCTAATTCGGAAATGTGAAAAGTGAGGTTCTCAATTTTTGGTCTGGTCAACGTTGATGAATGCTGCTTTTTCCAGTGTAGATCCTGAAAAAGTGAAGTCATCTCAGCAAATTGCCATTTAGTGTATATCTATCTATTTCAGATATCTCATGACAAAAGCATCTTTCAATCTTCACTTAACGCGAGTCAACAGGTCACAGAAAGTAGAGGGTGTTGAAAACACTCGATGATGAAATAAATGCTTACTTGTGGGTACAGGAGTCACTATTCTCACTCCGAGGAACGGAGGTGCGAGTTGTCTGCAATGACATTCTTTCGCTCTTTTCTTTACTCTTTCTACATTCCCAACGTTCAAGATCACAAATTGTGCATTCATCATTCAATTCATCTTATTATTTTCGCTTTGCGCAATTTATTTTGTAGTTTACTCAAAGAAAAGATCGGTCACCTCTCAGTCATGGATAGAAGTGGATGTGCAGATGAGGCGATCTGTGGTTGCATCCGCTGTTGTTGCTGCAGTGACCATGTAGTCTGCTGCACGGCTGCAAGCTCTCTCCTTATTTCATTACCTAGATGCTATTTTCGCGCTCGTTTTCCTATTGAGATTGCTGCTCGTGCATCGGGGAACGTCAAAAGCAGACGGTTGTAATGAGCTTCCGTGCTGATTCGAAAAGAAGAAACGAGGACTTACTTGCTGAAGTGACAGGGCCCGCTGAGGTTGCTGTGAATATAATGAAGATGAGGAGAATAAGAGCCCGAATCTCCCTGCCCGGTAATAACATCCTGCAGAAAGGATTGAATTTGAGTTTTATGTTTGTCAGTTTGAACACTTTATGTAATATGTTTCAACGGCACTATATTTAAAGATATACTCCCTTTGAAACATAACCCATAAAGCATTTAAACTGCCAACGATAATTTGAGTACATGAGCAAGGGCGGTAAACGACTTCGCGAATAGGAAAGGAGAAGACCGGGTATGACTCTCCTTCTGACAAGAAAGGCGAGAAATGTCGTTATACAATGAGGGAAGAATAGAAGAGAAACAGGGAAAGAAATAGCCAATCAAGGGAGGAAATCCCCCCTACGAGAGGAGAAAGAATGTCTTTGATTGGGTTTCATACACACAAAGCATGCACTATGCGGTCGTGTGCCCTGACTGTTCAGAAGAGAAGAACAACTGAGAATGAAGAGACCCATCTGAATGAGAAAAGATAGAACTGTTCAACTTGGATTGGGTGGGTGTGCCGGAATGGGAGAAAAACCGAATATGCAATAGAGAAAGTTTTGAGTTTCCAATGGGAGAAGATTGTTATTGCACTGAGACGGAAAACAGTTCAGGAATTCACGTCATTTTCAGTGATCGAGTAAGCATTCGAATGAACACATTGATTATGATTGAATGAATGAATGAATGATTATTATTGTAGTACGTTTTCGAGACGCTAAGTCCCACATTGCGATTTTTTTAAATGCTGAAACCTCAAAAACTCGCCTTGAAGCATAATTGTAGTTCATGGGGTGAATTACTAAGAAATTGCAAATATGCTTCACGAATGGACGATAAAACCATCTCGACCTGAAAGAGACAATCATGGTGAAGTTGAAAATAGAAGAAGAAAGATATTAATAAAGAAATGAACGGATTCACACTGACGTTTCGAGTGGTGTGAGACGAACAATCTCAGTACATGCGACCCTACTTGCCGCAGTCACAATTTCAACTTCTCTCAATACCCTCTGACCCCACTTGAAGTTCCTGTTCTCAAGCGGCAGTGCAAAACATGCCCTCAACTGTGCAAGAAGCGCCAACTTCGCAGACGAATTTACAGCGAATACGCTCTCGAAGTGTAGTCAGAAGGCATTTCCTGTTGTGAAGAAGAAGAAGAAAGTGGAAAGGGAGGAGTGAAGATTAGTTCACATGAATTCGCATCATTCTCATTAGGACAATGTACAGAAAGCTGCCTAATGGACGACTAGAATAACAAAAGTGGTCCTGTCATCTTCCTGCAGTCGGTGAAAATATCGACACCTAGTTAGACCCAGAGTCAACTTTCGAGGAGAAAGAAGTTGTTGAGTGCTGACGCTTTCGCTCATGAGTATTAGGTGAAATCGCTTTGCATTAGGAAGCATGATTGATGCACCGAGTTCCACTGCTGTAATCACCACCCACGCATTACAGAACTTTACATTACAGAACTCCCTTCCCCTATGCAGTATCTTTAACGCGAATGTCATTCTTCAATTCTGTAAATTAACAAATTTTGCTTGAAATCCAACTTAGATACCTCGAAATAAAAACGGACGATAAAAGAATAAGTTTTATAGTCATTGCAATAACTCTCTGAATTGGTTTTCTCTAATGGGATCACGATACGTAGTGCTTGATGATAAAAAATGAATAAACACTAGGCATGGATGTTTGTCGAGTTGTGTTACAGCTGTAGCTTGAAGTAACCAATCACAATCACTTTCAATTGCCGAATCGCCCGTCAACGAAGAAAGCACTTGAAAATATCTATCGCAAATGTGCACGAACCGAGAAAATTGATTCAAAAACAAATGCCCTACCATCAGCAGTTCTCTCCCATTGAGACAGGGTGATTGGGCGAATGGCGCGACTAATAATGAAGTGATGGTTGTGTTTTGGCGCCCCCTCAAGCAGTTCACGAGAGTTAAAAGAGTACTTGATAGTGAAGTCACTCTTTCCACCTCTCCTCTCACTTGGATGGTTGTCTATCATGTGAATACGACCATTGAGGAAGTGCCCTTCTCATGTGAAGGGAAGGGCTCTTGAAGGGAGTGATGGCAAGTCATCAGAATACACTAATTGATGGCCTGGACAGACACCTCATTCATTCATAGAGGAAGTGTTACACGACCAGGAGAGACTGGTCAATTTCGGGATGAGCGAGAATTATGAGCTGGACTCTTTTTGACATCTTCGTTCAGACAAGGGCAGTAGATGTATAGCGGAGGATAAAGATACCAAACACCTAATGCGTTCAGTCGTTCAGTAGAGCAAAGCACAGATGGGCCAGGAATAAATGGACGTTGAATGCTTTGAACTTCTTCAGATGGCGAGTAACGAGAAACAATGTGAGAGACATCAAAAGGAGCATGTGGAAAATATGCTAATAGTTACTGCTCTGACAGATAGATAGTAGCGAGAGCATGAATGACGAGAACACCAAAACATCATATGAATAATGCGCCGAGCTCACGGTTTGTTGCCCCGACTACCAGTGGGGTGACTAAAATACCGCAGAGACTGTAAGCAGACGGTGGCATTGTGGTCTGTGCGTGTGACGGGTGTTCTGACCCTATCGGGTTCGATTCCCGTCGCCGCCACAGACAATTGCTTCTTGTCGCCGGGTGTACAGCGAACGTAATAATGGGAGTGGAAGGGAATCGGAAACCATGAAATTATGCCTGTACCCGTCAGACAAAGAGATTGAATTGTGATCGAGAAGGATAAAAAGCTCATGAATGATGATGCGCAATTTGGCACGGAGCGGTGAGAGGGCATCAAGGGATGTATAAATACGATTGAGATGGGGTAACTTGTCGCGCTTTTATATATGGACAGATAGATGCCGGATTTTTGCACTATTAAATTCCAAGGATTTGCCGAATCAATCACGAATCGCCTAACAGAGTTCTTGATTGAGCTGTGAAGCACAATACAAATTCTTCATTGGTGCACATTCAAAAATTTTAATCTCCGAAAGCTCTTCCATTCTTTGAACATGAAAAAAACGCCGTTGAAAAGCAGTTATGCTTTTAGTGAGGCAGCGGTTTCCACGAGGTCAAAACATTAATCACATGCTATTTAGATCGAAGTAGGCAGTAGGAACATCGAGTACGGGAATGGTTTGGGCAGAGAGGGCGATTTGCTTTCACTGAAAAAGTGAATCTCTCGGGTGGTTTCCTCCCTCTCCTTACATACAATGGTATTCGTTTCCTGATCACTTTGCATGAATTGCACAAGGTCGTGTGAATGACGTGTGACAAACCACTGCTACTTGCCAAAAGAGTTAACAAAAGAAATTGTTAACATGAGTCGGATAAAACGCAAGAGTCAGCAAGTAAATTGCAAAGACGAGCATAACTGAAAATAACGTGCAGTAAACAATTTTCTACGAGATCGGAAAACAGAGTAGATCATAACGAGAAAGGAGACAATACCGTCAGTGATGAAAATAAGAAGAAGAAGGAACGGTGGAAGAATAACAAAACAACCAGTGACTCCTGCCAAGTGAGAAGAGAGAGGAGAAAGATGAAATTTGAGCCAAATGGCATTCTTCCATTCTCACATCTGGTGGCCGCATACCTCAAATCCTCCAGCAGAGAGATAATAAATGCAAAGGGAAAATCCAGGATGAAAAATAAGCACGCGGCCAAGTGGCCACTGCTCAGTTTACAATTGGCTTAGGAAGCAACTTCATTTCTGCTACACTGCTTCCTTTTACAGTGAGAGTGGAAGAGAATGAAGTGGGACACAAGGATCAAGTACCATAAGATACAACTGAGAAGGCTCTTCAAGATGCAGCCAGGAAACAACGGCCACTCTATGGTTGGCAGTTTGATTACTTTTCGCATATGTTTCAATGCGAGCATATGTTTGAAGATATGTGAAGCATCACCCATGAAATAGTCATCCATTCTACCAACCCTAGACCACTTTCACTATGGTCAAATCAGAGAAAGTGGGTGTTGTTTCCAATTCAGATCGTTGCTCAATGGTCGTGATCATTCAAGAACGCGAAATGAGGTTGGTGAAACACATTCATTGTCTGGCGAACCGGGATATTCCTGACTCAAGACTCCTGAGAAATCAGAACGGTTAATTTTCTTGTTTTGACATCCGTCTCTAGTTAGATGTTAAAGCTATTTCCGTGAATTGATAAACAGTGTTCGCTGTTAGTGATACATACACATAAATAGTTCAGAGAATAATTCTAAGACGAAGTTGAGTACTTGATAAATGACCGTTGATTGGGTATCAGCAACCTTATTGATGTCAGAATTGTAATTAAGGCTTGTGAAACATATCTGAGTTTAGAGATGACGTCGCGGTATCGCAAAAACACAAACGCGATGAATGACAATAATTTGCACTCGCGTTGCTATTCGATCGGTATAAATATATATTATAAATTCCTATAATACCAGCAATGATTCAAGCATTCTGCATTGACATGTTTTAAACCTCGAGCGTCAAACACAACCTGATCGCCATTGTGAGGCGCCAGTTGTTTCTTGGACAATACAATAAATATGGTTTGACAGACAGATGAGATAAATAGCTCCCGGATTTGTCTCCCCGAGTCCGGTATGAGTGAAGGAATCGACGTATTCTCTCTATGCTCCACATGCTTTGACACACTTTATGCAAGCATATATGAGTGTGTGAGAAGAATGACAATACACAGAGGAGGAAGAAGAAGAGGAATCATTACGCAAGGGTCATTTCATACGATTATGTCCATTCAAATGAACCATCCTCATCAATGACTCCACCGAAAAAGTGTAAGAAGTTCTAAGGAGCAGGGATAGCATCTAGGGTTACGGTAGGATTCAAAACATTACCCTGGCGATCAGGGTGTTGCCTCAGAACGACAGAACTTCTCTCATAGATGGAGAATGTGATTGTGCTCTCGTATTGTCATGTTGCCACTTGAGATGAAACGAGAAATAGAAGAAGAAGAGGAAAACACGAATGTGTGAAAGGGCAAAAGACGAGGTTTCACCTCGCACAGAAATTGAATGGGAACGGCATTACATTGCTCAAATTGGAACCGCCCCTGCAAAAACATTAAACATCAAAAGGAATGGGTTAACTTTTGCTAGGTTTCATACAGGGGACAAATGGCATTCGTGCATAGAGTTTCTAAAACGATTAAATGACGCATTTGTCATTCGTCCAATCTCTGTATTGTGGTTGTCTATTGAACGTAGAGACAACAACGCAGAGAAAAGGCGAATGAGAAATGCATAAAATTACTGTTTTAGATACCTTAGCGTTGAATGTTTTCGGAGACGAATAAGCGAAAAATATGCGAAAGTGATAGAGAGTTAAAATCGCATCTGGGGAGAATGTTCTTGAGGGTCAGGTAGCTTGTGACCGAGTGAGAATCACTAAAACCGAGAGGGAGTTACCATTTGATCATACAGAACACGTTAGCTTATTGTGAAACGAATAGGATTAGCGGAAGCTCCGAACTGCTATTGATGAAAAGGGAGTAAGGATGGCAGTTGGCATGCGAGACTGGATATGTTTCACGAGTTCTATAACCCATCAGATATAGGATCTGTGAAACAAAACTTAATTCGCATTCTACTGCCAACCCTAACAGGATGCCAGTTCTGGAATCTACGGAGAGTGAGGGGTGGTCCAAATGGAATCCATTTCATCCCCACCCATTCGTGATCATTGTAGCAGAAGTTCTTCTCTGACCTCGATGGTATTCAAAGGGTGTGAAAGAAGAGTCATGCCAATAGCATCATTTGTCACTCACAGCGGTATCCACCAATGAAAGAAACGACTGAACAAGGAAGAGAAAGTACTACAAAATGATGCGAACTCTGACACTACAAAAGAACAAACGAACGAGAAGGGACGATTTATTGGTGTCTGTACCCATTCAAGGCTAAAACAAACTGACTACCAATGGCGACTAAGCAGACACTTCGACCTTTGCAAGGGCAAACCCGTCTCGAATATGTTTCGCCGGTGAAATATCAGTGAGACTGAATGAGCTGATCAATTTACGACGATATTTCGCTAATAGGACAAAGCACAAACAACATTGGTCAGAATCAAATGGAAGAGTATTAGGAGAAGATCCCAGAAGTGTTCTCAATGAAAGTACAGGGTGTCGGCTACTGATGCATTCACCACATGGTGCATCTGTCAGTACACGGAACAAGGGGGGATGTCCTCGGCGGGCGGTTGAAAAATGGCCCTGGAAACAGCGCGACAGCCTGCATTTCGAAACACGGCACATGGCGAATATCCGATTGATGAGAACAATTCAATTTGAAGCTCGATCTGATCTCTGAGCAGTTGTCCATTTGAAACAACGGCCAGAAAAAGGGGAAGGACGTGAAATTGGCGGCTTATTATGAACCTTAACTAAACTTATTATCTTGTCTATATTTATCACAAGTGAAAAATATAGGATCAAGAGTGGAGTCAATGAAGAAATATCTAGCTCCTCCAAACGAGATAAACAGTCGATCAAATATGTAAGGAACGCAGCAGATAAAACAGTTCTGTTAGGATGCGTAATAAAGACAAACCAAAACATGCGCCAAGAGAAGTGCAGTTATTTAATCACATCGCCGATGATCATGGTTAATTCTTGGGCGGTCTAGGCCAATCAGGAAAGAGACATTTGAGAAGAGTGGTCAGTACTGACAGAAGGGGGAGACTGTCGCAATTGTGAGTGTGATGAGAGGACACGAGGGGTAATTATGAGTGAACAGAGAGGGGGAAGGCTACCAGGTTGACAGGCAGATATACAAGGGACAAGGAGAGGAAATGTCAAGCAGGAAAGGGTTACCAAGAAGGAAACAGAAAGGAGAGCAAAAATAGCGCTGTGATGTGAAAAGTTCCTAAAAGTGAGCAACAAGAGCAAATGAACAACTTTTCAGTGACTGTGAATAGCCGTTGATCAATAAGTGTGCTAGGCAAGTAGGCATCGATTTCGATTTGGCATAGGTTCGTTTTCGTGAAACTGAATTGGGAATATTGTAGGTAGGTAGATAATTGCAATCTCTAATATCTACGAAGGATGATAACGTCAATACTAGAAAACTCAAGCGCATGGCTTTATCGTGACCATGAAACATAGCTGAATCTCAAAGCTAAATACGATGTTGGATGGAATTCGAGGTCTCTTTGGAATCTCGGCATCTCAACAGCTGAATGGAAGACACTCTGTGTAATCTGATAGGGAACGAAACATTAAAGTGTCCCTAGTTTGCAGAGAATGACTGTTGATGGGAGATTCCACTAAGGGGAATGAATGGATTTCTTGGAAACCGAATACTCTTCTTGTTGTTGAAAGGAGGACATCTGACCACTAAATGGTGCAGATTCATGGAATACAGACACATCGTAATTCCAAAATGAAATATTTGACTACTTCAAAAAAGATGAAATTCCAGATGACTATCAATGGTCTTCGGAGACTTGATTCATTGCCCGGAAGCTATTGCTGATGATGTTTGTTAGAACAGACATTTTGGTGCTGAAAGAAGAGAGGATAGTCTGACTTCTGCAAAATGTTGACCACGAGCAAGGTAGACAGAGTTTCAACGTGAAGTGGCGTCTGTAGGGAACATGGGATCTCTGAGTTTGAACAGGTGGAAGACGAGACAATGCATGTAGAGTGTGTGCCATAGGGTGTGAGTCTCGGGTTGCCTTCTTGACTGTCTTCCTCCCTCTTCTTCCATCCTTTGAGGGATTAGCCACGCATGGAGATGTGTGTTTGCACACTCAAAGAGGAACTCTCACACGTCTGACTTCGAGTGAGACCCTATTTGAGTGAGGACGAGAGGGGGATTGATAGATATCTATCCCTATCAAGGTGGTGAAAATCATTTTTCTCCAAAATTAGAATTAGCACCATCATATAAGACGGTCCGAATTATTTTTCGATTAAATGTGGAATATTTAGTATCTCCATATCCTTTACGGATTTGAACTCGAGCGATAGAGCACAACTTGAGCTTGGTTTTTTTTTGCCTTTTTGCCCCGAGGCAAGATACCCACAATAGACCTTTACCATTTACATTTACCTCATCCAGATACGTGACATTAAGGGGAAGGAAGTGCAGTTGATTGTTGTAAACGTCCAATTAACATTCATCAAAAACATCGTCAGACATTTAAAGATAACAGAACGGGAAGGGCATTGACTTCACTTGCTAATTAAAATTGAAATTATCAAGTGAAGTCAATGCCCTTCCCGTTCTGTTATCTTTGAATGACTGACGATGTTTTTGATGAATTTCTGAGAAATAATGTGCTCATTTTATAAAATTCGTTTCTCAAAACAGCACTCAATATCATTTTTATGGATGACGCCTATTTTTTAGTGTTGAATGAAATTGACGAGAGATTGCAGTAACCTGAAAAAAGATAATAATCACTCGTTACTGCAATCAGTCGTCAATTTCATTCTACACTCAAAAGAGGCGTCATCCTTGAAAATGTTATTGAGTGCTATTTTGAAAAACGAGTTTTATAAAATGAGCACATTATTTCTCAGAAATCACAACGTTTGTTTATCGCTACAATAAGTGTGAATATCGTTATAGGAGTCCCGCAGCACACTTGTACTCATCGAGAAATGTGCAAATTTAAGCCATTTTTGGAAACATTTTGAAGTCGACAAATTTAAATCATTTTGGAAATGTTTGAAAGAGGATCTACCGAAAATTCGAAAGAAACCGTTGGGTCACTCTGAATTCCAGATGTTTCAAGATAATCAACGTCGCAGAGCAGTCGTTACGGAAATGATCATTTCCATTTTCCAATGTAATATTCGCATTCACAGGCGGGAATGACCTAGAAGGATATCATTTTTGGAGAGTTTTCGACATTTGGAGATGGTCAGTCTGCCAAGTGATCACTCAATTCACACTCAGATGGATGAAATGAGGAATGGGGGATTTCTATTAGGGCGAGAACATTGCGAAGGGAACGGAATGACATTGTGGTATGATTGTGAAATTATCCATCCAGGTACCTCGACCCGCCATATTCTAGTCGAGATGCATACTGTGTCATCTGGACTAGCATCGGCAGGTTGAGGAGCGAAGGACGAGGGGAAGGGGAAGGGAAGGGACGAGAAGAGACGAACAACCTGGACCTTCAGTTCACCTATGGTATGATACATGATGACAAAATGACATGTATCACAACCAAGACAAACTGAGCGTCGAAGGATGAAGGGGGATGGGAAGGGGCACTGGTATGAGGAATGTGCACAATATTTAAATTCACTATCAGACAGAGACCATGTGCTCTGATGGTCAGCCTGCCCAATGATTACTCAATGCTCATGCAAATTGATGAAATGAGGGATGGGGTCCACATCGATATGGTGAGAAATCTCACTGCGAGGGGAAAGGAATGACACTGTCATAAGACTGGGAATTGATCCATCCAGGTCCCTCGACCCATCAATGATAGGCCGGATGCATACAGTAACATCTGGTCTAACATAGACGGGTTGAGGGGCGAAGGACGAGGGGAAGGGGAAGGGGAGGGGAACGGGGAAGGGGATGTTGAGAGTTGGAAGATGATCGGGCAGAGTGTGAATGAGCAGAAGGAATGGGGAAGGGACCATTCTGACGAGAAGAACATCCTGGACCCTCGGGTCGCGCCAGTTTGATTACATGAACTGTGATTTGACATGTAATCCACTTGGCGCGACCTGTATGTCGAAGAATGAAGGGAAGGGGAAGTAGAGAAGGATGGATATGGGGAGGGAAATGAAAGGAGGGGAAGATATTATAGATCCTTCCAAGGTCGGAACGATGAACGGAAAGGTGAAGATGGACGGAGTACTGCGGAGAAGGGACAGTTCTGACGAGAAGACCATCCAGGACCCTCAGATCGTGGCCGAAAGATTCTACATGTCAATCCACAGTACATGTAATCTCATCGGCCACGACCTGAGTGTCGAATGAATGAAGGGAAAAGGAAGGAAGTTGGATGAGGGGAATGAGAGAGGAAAGGAAGATCAGCCGAGACTCTCGGGATGATGAACGGCCGGGGAAGCGGGAAGGAGTATTGCATGGGAAGGGGCAATTGTGATGAGAAAACCATTCCTGACCCCCAGGTCGACCCACAATAGAACACATGGACTCTGATTTGACATGTAATCTACTTGGGACGACCTGAGTGTCGATAAATGAAGGAAGTTAGATGAGGGGGAGGGGGAAGAGGGAAGGGGTACTGTATGGGGAATGGACAATGATCATGGTGAGAAGCTCATCCTGGACCTTCTGGGATACCTCCAATGTGCAACATGCACTTAGTGGCAGATTGGACAATCAGGATACCCCGGAATGTCCGAAGGATGAATGAGAAGGAATGGGGGAAGGGCCAAGTACGGATCAGACGAGAAGAGCATTCAGGACCTTCTGAAGTGTGCCGATGTGCCGTATGTACTTTATGACATATGGAACAATCAGGAAACCCCAGAATGTCGAAGAATGAAGGGAAATTACACGGAATGGAGGGTACTGTAAGCGGGAAGGGTCGAAATTCGGGGTCATAAAGAGAATCGCCTCCGGGACTCTCAGTTCTCGTATACTTTCGGTCAATGTACACCGCGACATCTACCGAAAGTATGGAAAACTGATTGTCGAAGGAGCAAGGGCAGAGGGAGGAGAGGGAAGGAAGGATAAGGCGAAGGAAGAATGACTGAACTGACGAATCTGCTGTGGATGGGGAGCCTTTTATAGTGACTCCCCGAGAGCGGGAGTAGATCAAGAGGGAAAGGACGAGTAAGAGTGTGTTCCTTGTGTTGTCTGTTCCTCAACTTGATCACAACCCCTTCCCCTCCCTTCCCCTATCCAATAGGATGTCGCTTTCGGCAATTATTGACAGCCGGTGACCTTCTGGCCATCTAACTTTATTCCTATCCGTCGAATCTGCGAAATGAGAGACGACCGGTAGGAATGAAGCTAGACGGCCAGGAGGTCACCGGTTGCCAATAATTACCCGAAAGCGACACCCTACTATTCAACTCTCCTCCACACCAAGATTTTTTGATTGGTCACGTCTAGGGGTTCTAAACCGGTATATTTATCGCCATCCTTCTCCGCAGCGCGGTTATCTATCAGAGAGTAAGACAACAGCGCTGCGGAGAAGAATGACTATAAATTTACCGATTTAGAACCCCTGGTCAAGTCTTTTATAGCCCATTTTTATGTAACCATACCATTTGTTCATAAAAATTTCCCCTTCCCAATTTCATCCAGATTCTCTGTGTAACTTCCTTTATGCACATCTCATTGTGTGATTGTGCAAGAGCCAAGTTGTTCATAGATTTCAGGATGGAATCCTTTCCGATTCAGTTTTAACTTTTAACTAGGGTGTCGCATTCGGGCCTTTATTGACAGCCGCCCATTTCTAGTCGTCTATGTTCACTCAGAGCGGTCGTCTCCGCTAAGTGAGAGACGACCGCTCTGAGTGAACATTTACG
>JACMIF010004277.1:0-12610 GCA_014805445.1 Diplogasteroides magnus | reverse complement strand
CCAAAATTTATGAAATAATTCAATTCCAGATATAAGCGATTCAGCAGAAACATATCTGTCAGACAATTTTCGCAATATTTTTTTGGAAAATAATGCACCGTAAATTGGTGTTATCGCTGAAACATATATTTTATAGCAGGATTTCGAATACTTTACACAGTCACCACCAGACATTTGACCATGCATAACTTGTTGAAGACTTCATTTAAACCCTACACTATTCATAATCAAGTCGTAGTTCTCCGAATTGCCCACAACGCCTAGATCTCAGAATTGTCAATTTCGTTGCCCATAAAGAGAAAATACAAAAACCATGAGGAGAAACTTGTCTTCTCGCACAGGTGTAACAAATTGACAATTCTGAGATCTAGGCGTTGTGGGAAATTCCGAAAGCTACGATTTGATTATGAATAGTGTTAGGTTTGAACAAAGTCTTCAGCAACTTATGTACGGTCAAACGTCTAGGCCATAATACAACATTTTTCCATGAACAAAAAGCACAGTTCGTTTCCTATATACCCTCTGATCATTACCCACTAGCTAAATTTTCGAAAAATCATCTTTTGGGTGCATTTTTGAGCGACTTTCACCTCGAGTTGTATTGTTGGGACTGGGGCACATACATTTGAATAAAGGCTAGAGTGCTTACCAGAGCATTTGATCTCATTTTTTTCTCGCTCACTTTCATTCTGACCGGCTGTGATGTTATGTGTTTCGTAGTGATAAGTACAGCTGTAATTTGAATTTGATACTTTGTCTTACATTCTAATGGAAAGTCTTGCAATTGTAGTAATTCTCTAGTGAACCAATTTGACAGAAAAGTGCCGGCACCCCATCTCCGACCACTCACCAGCATCCGGATATGCCACAGCCAAGTGACAAAACCGAAGCATGACATAGGGTTGGTATCTTGTGGCGCATCAATAGTCATTGGATTTTAACAACTAACGTACTCCCCCAATAGGAGAATCGCGTTTTGTACACCAACCCGTTATCTCATCAGCTCTGTTCCATATTATGCACTGGTAATTGAATTGAAGAATGTATAAATTTATCATCACAAATCGCAGAGACTAGCTTGGGGGGACAAAGGATAAGGGGAAGAACATGAGTGAAATGACCGGAATGAATTGAAGAATGAATGAATAATGAGTACTCGTCATGACACAGATCATTGCACAGAATATGCTCACCTAATAAGAGAATCAACTCGTTCGATATGAAGTAGAATGATAATAGGGATATTGGGCAACTATGCGGCAGAACAGCCGATTCAGCCAATCTATCGTGTGTTAGACAACAGTATCGTGGACATTTGCGCCGTTATACTGAATTGACCGAATGTTCTATAGATTCACTTCAAGCAAGATTGCGCAAAAGTGTCTTTTGCGCATTTTTAGCAGATAAAATTTCTCCTTGAGTAGTTTTCTCTCTGAAACAACTACATGAGAGGAAAGAATGATTATTATTAATCAATTCTACAATCTATTGTTCCTTCATTTACACATATTCTCTCAACAATAGAATCACTATGGAAAGAATCGATGAAAAAGAGAAGTGAAGAAACGAAGAGCACGGTTCGTCCATTGGGGGATCGCCAATCTGAAATAGACAGGGTTCGAACTTTGGAATGGCCAATATCACAACATCTGGAGATTATCCACTACCACCCTCACCTCATCTGGAAGTTCTCCTTCGAATGGAATGCACTCATCTCCACAGATCTCTTCACATTTGGGACATGACAAGGAGCCCTCACGCAGCCATCCATCAACCATCTGCAATGGAGGGGAGTCGAACTAGAATAACGGGATGAACCAGGATGAGGATTAGAGACCGCCAAGGGAACTAGTTCTGGTGCGAATGAAAATGAGGGGGATCGAAAAGAACAACGTCGTCGTTCCTTTCACTTCGTTCCTTTCGCCCGGTCAAAGGAACAACGAAAGGAACAACGAAAGGAACAACGAAAGGAACAACCAAAGGAAAAACCAAAGGAACTACCACCTTTGCGAGCTCGTAAAACAATTCAATCAATAATCAGTTGACAATGAGAAAGCTCCTCTACAGCCTCTGATTTTGGCTGAAACACCGATGGTGATGCCGGAATGCTACCAGAATCGATCGATAATTCAATAATTTGTCATCACAACGTACAAACTCCTGTGTTTTTGACTGCTGATGACAATAAGAGCGTTCGGAACACGTTGGTGATTGAGCATTTCGACAAATAATAACTTAAATCTCAGTGCACGAATGCTTATTAGACAGCTACAGTAATCAATAATAAACCAACAGTGTCCCGTTGAGGTTAATGTAGCCTGTAATCAACATCCTTTGAAGAACTACTTCTCCTGGAGAACGAATGGCGAACACACCAGCTCATGAAAGCGCAGCGAAGTGGAATAGAACTATGGCGATTCGCATTACAATATATGGAAAATGAAAGGAACGACGGCGATTGATATGAAAATTCAATCGCCATTGTTCATTGTTCCTTTCATCGTTCCTTTGAACCGGTCATGGTTCCTTTCGTTGTTCTTTTGGCGCTCTCTAATGAGGATCACAGACGGGAACTCAACCACTACGCCACCCTCACCCTTCGAATATGCACGTGTTGTCCTTCGTAGAAGCATGGATAGAGGGAAGTAGAGTTGAAGACACCGATGAAAAGGGTGTTGTTCGCACAGGAGTGCTGCAAATCAACATTATCCTGAGAAAAATTGCTCTGCAGGTACACAAAAATTGTGATTCAAAAACACGAATGAAATGCATTCTCTAAGTTTATCAATGCGATTCAAATCAATCTTTCCACTCACTTCATAACATCCAGCCATGTGTTGTGTATACGTTCTCACTCTTCCACACTTCTTCTCAGTCCATAACTGTCCAAAGTCAATACATCGAGATGAGGGACCGTACACCTAAATATCAAAGATCATAGACCACTAACAACAAACTACAAACCTCGAGGATGTCGTCGTTATCCAATTGATTTCTCTCAATTTCGCATCTCGAGTCTCTCCTCGGTTCACTTCCTTTCCACTCGAACTCCTGAATATATCGTCCCACTTTGAGTGAATGACTTCCGTTGATTACCTGTAGATAAGGACAGAAGTCGGCAAGAGAAACGGATCCGCCATAGTATTGTAGTCCCTGAATGAATGCTTGTTGTCGCTTGGAAGGGTTAGGGTAACTAACTCGTTTCTGTATTCCAGCCAAGTAGGCGAGGTTTCTGAAGGCCTTTGGAAGAGGTTCTGTATAGGGAACGAGATTGCAAAGTGCAACAGAATCTCGTTGTAGATTACATCTGAAATATTTCTATTTGTGCTAACTATCACAAGTGGAGAATCTGTAAATAGCGGAACACTTTAATCACCTCGTCACAGCTCTTTCTCTTGTTCCATCGTGTTTGATATGATCGCAGAATGGAGCGGGATCCGAGTTACTGTAAGTGGGTTACCGTATTCAAACTGCTACCGTAATCAGTTTCTCACTTTGCCCTCCTCTTCGCAATCCATTCTCCACAGCTCGCCTTGGCGAACTCACATCCCAGTTGATTGCCCCAATGGAGATCCTCTGCCGCAGCGTAGTTCGCTCTGAAGGAAAACGATTTGTGATAGAAATTGTTTAGACTGGCCGGTGTAGTTTATGTTTCAGGCACAACACAAAATCATGAAAATATGATACATAGTTGAACGAAAGTAATAGGTTTCACAGCAGAAATATAATGTTTGCATTTGCTTTTCCGACGATATTGCGTTATCCTCTTTCAATCAACCACTGACCTATACCATCCCGTATCCTCCAGAAGGGCGAATGTCACTCTGGAGTAGACTGGATTCTGTGTGTGAGTGCCCGTCATGGCCTCGTTCTGCACATGGGATTACGGTACTTTCTACGATTTAGTAATCGACAGAAACTGTCTCACCTCGAATACTCTCTTCTCCCAATGTGTGAGTGATGTCCCTTCTCCACCTTGGTTCTCAAGTTCAGCACCTTCCAATGAGTCGCAGCTGAAATTAGAAATTAGAAATTAGGAATTTTTAATAGTTTTTTTTAAGAAAAAAAAACACCCAAAATTGAAAATTATTCATGGTCATGTATGCTCTGTGAAACATATCTCAACCAGGCTACACGCACTAACCCGAAGTGTCTCCTCGACTCTTCTCTCACACGTGGTGTGACGACCACCTGTACAGGGTGCACAACCTGTAATGAGCTACCGTAACCTCACGGTTATCGATCCATCTACCGTAATCACAATATCGATCTACAGTAACCCACCGGTCCTTCGGCTGTCCACCAATCCGTTCTCAGAATCGTCTGAATGGTTGTCCTATCCCACTCGTAGTAGCCCTTCTCCCTGTTTAGAATCTTAGGCTTCCCGACTCCGTTTCTGAAAATTGGGAAATAACATAAAGGTTTTACACATAGTTACGGTACCTCTTTGTGCGTGGTTTTCCCTTGTCGTCTCTATAGAAGGCGAAGAGACCGGCTGAGAAGCCAAGGGCATGCAACATTTCATGTTTCACAGTGGATACAAGAACCTGGAAAGATAAGAATTTATATTTATCTGAATCATTTCATAATGAATCAGGGTTCATCTCATGATGAAAATGGGTCTCTCAGATTAGACGATTTTTTTAAATGCAGCGATGCTACGATTCATAACCAACGATAATGAAATACTCACTTCCTGGTCATGTTCATGTGTGGAAAGTGCAGAAGGACAGAGATTAACGTGGCCTGCCACTGGTCTGAAACAATTATGTATTGAGGTATCTTGGTTGAGTTTGTATTCGATCAAATGAGATTGCTAGTGAGGCTGTAAATTCAGTGCAAATAGAACGAAAATCATAAAAGCTAAGCGGTTCCTCCTCAGCTTTCTTCATTCAATGTATAATTATGAAGATAAACCCAACCTATCGAGAGTGCCCTCCAATTGACAGTGTGCTGCATACGCGAGTGTGTCGTTCCGAGCGCATCTGAATTACCATCTCTCACTAAACATCACAAGACTACCGGGGTGGAAGACAACCGCGCCGCCGTGTACATTTGCGTCATACTGGTGAAATGGACATATGCGCCTTGCATCCACGACTTCTTCACCATTATGGCGCAAAAATCCATGGCTCGGTTGTCTTCCACCCTACTACACAGATCAAAGACCAAAATACAATGTTCTATCATACCTCGCTGTGTCCTTTGACGACACATACAGCACGAAGTCAGCACGAGGAATGCCACTGCCAGAAGTGCCTTCCGTTGCACAGCTGTAAAGATCAAAGATCAAACTATAATACAGAGAAGAGATCAAAGATCAGACTGCAACTGACCCTCCGCCCTCTTCACAGTAGTGACATGGTTGTAGATGATCCATTGGCACAGTGGAATCACCGCATGTTGTTACTTCTGCGCATCCCTGAACATAATTCTTTCTGGTAATGGGGACTAAAACAACCACAATAATTCACGATTGATATCGAATTTAGCAACTTTTATGGAATTGATGACATTGATAATTTGGGAAAATGGTCGAACAAAATAATTCGTTTTCTCATCAATCAAATGTTTAAAATATGTTTCAAATTGCCTATAAATACAAGTACAGGCAATTTCAGACGTTGATGAATCAGACGAGACTATGGAAACACCCTAATATTTCGTAAAATCTCACTTTGGCACATGCCAATTGCTGGGCGTTTCTGTCCCACTGGTAGAAGGACTCATTGCATTTCCTGCAAATTTCTTGATATTCGACACAAAAGAGATCTCAAACCTCTTCAATAGCAGATTTCCCCTCACTCTTCGCACCATGAGGGCCTGTTCCCAGAATCCCGTCGCGTCAGGCAATAGGGTACTCTCAAATAATACGATAACAGATATCATTTTGACAGTTCCACTTACAAAATAGTTTTCTATGACTATTATAATTATCCTACCAGTATCTAAAAGGTTCTGGACGACAAATTGTCTAATTATTACTCACATTGACATAAGTCTGTTTGTCTGCCGAGAGTCTTCTTATGGTTTCATCGTAGTGAAGATGAATGCGAAGGGACTCGAATTCTGTTTCTATCGCACGCTAAAAGAGTTTCAGTTATGTTTCAGCAACATTTTATAATGTTCAAGGACTATAAAATATAGTGTAAGTACTGCATTTTCGGTTAGATATTAAAAAATAACATGAAGTACGAATTGTCGCATATTCTTGTGAGAGTTGGCGTATGGGATTCGAAAAAATAGTACCTTGACCCTTCTCTCCTCAGACAAAGTGCCCGTTTCACCGTCGAGATCAACACCCAATACGACGTCTTCTACCCTAGGATTCTGCAAATTTAGATATTAAAAATCATGATTTAAATTCATTCGAAAAAAGAGTAATAACCTGATAACTGCATGGCAACCCGTGTGCACCGTTGAGTATGAATACTGTGACTATAAAAAGAATCCCTAATAAGGGACCCCTCCTGATAGGGTTCCTTATCATGAAGGGACCCCTCGTAGGGTCCCCTTGAGGCCGACCCCCGCTCATTCAGCTGCCGCGAGACATTGGGAGGGCCTGCAATGTGGTACTAAGTAGCATGAGACTGGACTTCCTGCTTCCGGAGCAGAATAATCAGGGCAATCAACACGCGAGAGTTGGTAATTATGGTGACCCGGAATCGTCCTCTGGAGGGGAAACAGAGGAGGGAGAGAAGACAGAGAATGGCCACTCCTCTCGCCCGTGCCGTCGTCTCCATTGATGAGAGACGACAGTTCAAGAATGAGGAATGACTATAGGGGTGGACATTGTCCACTGGACAAGGCGGCAAGCGCATTCGCAAGGCTTGAAACATTCTTGAGCGGCTCGACCATATAGATGCAGTGGTTGTGTTCATGAATGTGGAGTCAAAAGCAATGAATACTATCAAGCCTGAAGCGATTATCGGAACTGAATCCAAAAATATAGAGACTGTGAAACATAAGAGAGAATGGATAATATCAAAGATATGAGATTGGGTCATTGAGGTAGATACAAATTGGATAGAGTCATCTACAGTCTGGACACAGCTGGCTTGCATTATTTACACCATTTTACGACTATAACAACGAAGAGAATTCGTTACAAAGACTGTTTGTCATTATGTACAACCAAATCACTCCATTCTCATCTAGATAACAAGCAAACAAGGAATTCATTATTATCTCGCAATAGTCACTAATCAGGTTATGGCACTCGAGAAACCGATTTCGTTCTGAATAGGCGAGAAAGTCGAGTGACTGTTTACGGAAGTGGAAAGTAAACAGGCGTATCGAATGGAATGGGGAGACATGAGAGGCAACACCTCAGAAGGGAAGGATGGAAGACAAATGAGGGGGAGATTTCACTCATATCCAATTCTTCTCCATAGTTCATGAATAGTCGAGGAGGATGGGAAAGTGACGGAGACCACCCAAATTGCGTGTGAATTGACATTTGGAGAGATTATCCCAGTGGAGGAGAGATTTAGACGTTATTCTCACCATTTGAAGATGCGTTCAGTGGATTGAAGATGAAGAACCACAATAAAAATTCAAAATGCAGAATCCTAAGAATTGGGCAGCTGATGAATAAAGAATGCTCGTGTCAAATGAATTCGAGCACAGAGATTGATTTTTGTCTCTTTTTCTCATTAATTCCTCTCAACGTCCATTCTTTGGCCATACTCTATGACCCATGAATTGTCTTGTCTATTCTCTACTATTCTCTTATTCCCCAAGGAGTCAGTCAAAGGAAGTATATGCACATTCTGCAGTGTTTCGGACTCATCTTACTCTCCCTTCCACGAAAAGCGAAACGAGAATTTGGAAGGAAAAAAGAAGGGAGAAGAGTCCAAATTGCATAAGCAATTGTTATTCACAGAAGAAGGAAGTGAGGAGAACTTTCATATGCACGGATAAGTGAACAGGGGTTATTGGGCAGTCGTTTCATTCAATTCAATTCTAGTTGGTGGATGAGAAAAGACCGCTCAGGAGGGCTGGGATCGACCATTTTGGCGCCAAGAATTGAAACCCGGTGAAAGTGCGATGGGGTGTCTAATGACAGTTGCCTTCTGAGGAAGAGAAGAGATAAGTGCAGGGATATCGAGATGGCATGGAAAGATTGGATATGAGAGAGTGTTGGAAGGAGAGAGACATAGACGACGAGATGAGAAGAGAGAGCAGGGGAATGAGAGAGAACGAGAGAAACGAGAGGGAGATCGACCTCGGAATGCCAAGTTATGTAGAGATCAGAGAAAGTGACAGGGAATGAGAATCCAGAATCAAGTTTATTAGTTCATTTCAAGAATATATTTGATTAAATGGTGGCTGTGAAACATAGATGATCTGAGTAGAACCAAATCAAATATAAATGAATCATTGACTAGAACATTCAAAGAGAGAGAGGGAAGAGACCGAGAAGATCAAAGACATATGAGATGGCCAAACCAGATCACAGAGAGAGTGCACATGGAGGGGGATTTCAATTATCGGAAGTCACTGAGCATCCCTGAGGGGAAAAAGAGTTGCAGACGATTAGGAGAAAGGATGAGAGAGTGTTGGAATAGGAGAGAGTGCAGAGAAGAGAGTGTGAACGGGGAAGAGAATGAGAGAAGAGAAGAAGAGATAACGATGAAAGTGACAAAAAGACGGTCTTTTCTCTGGATCAGACGAGGTTCGTCCTTGTGCAATCACGACGGTCAAGCAATGAACAAATAGAAAATACGTTTCAAGCACTCCTTATATGGGATGGAGTTTGGTGGTTTCGTTGTATTTCACCTTCAGTGTGGGCAGAGTGAATCCCAAAGTACATACATTATATTTCTCTGTGGTCTCTATCGTCCAGAGACGACTGCCGAATGGAGAGTGCAGAGAGGCGGAATGAGAAGAAGGATTCATTCTGCCAAGATTATTTCCCTTACATCAGTATAAAAATTCTTTCAAACTATCATGAAAATCTCCCAATGGCCTCTTTCGTTCTATGATGTCAATACAGCTGAAGTAGCGTTTCATATTCTTCGTGACGCAAATCATTAGTGACACGGCCATATCCGGCTGTCAGCAACATTCGTATTATAATGAGATAAACCATTCATAAATCTCTCCCTATCATAACAGACACACTGATAATGAACCCGTTTGAGAATCTGGCGACATTTGATCGAATGAATAAGTAAGAGGTGTAATAAGGGAGAGGAGGGAAAGAAAAGGGAAAAGGGTGGGATCGTGTAAAAAGGAACTGAAGACAGTGACACACTTTCAATGGAGAGGAGAAAGGGTAAAGAAGAAGGGGAAAAAGGGAGAAAATGAGAGGAGGGTCTATGGAACGGGAAGGGGAATGATCAGACGAATTGTCTCAATCAAAAGAAGAATGCAATTAAGAGAAAGTGTCACACCCTTGGGGATCATTGTCTTGCTATTCTGATGAACTTTTACGGATAAAGAGTAAAGTGGAACTGCAACCATTCAAATTCAAAAGGCAAATCAGCAACGGATGGCCCCCAAAAGAAAGCCATTCTCATTTGAATTCGTGATTAAGGCAATGAAACCCATTCAAATGACACGAACGTACGCTTAAAGAGTTTAAAAGACCCAGTTCCAAGGGGGCTTCATTCACTCGCAACTCATCCCTCCCCTATGGTAATTTGATTGTATCCCTCTCTGTCTCTGTGTCCTCTCATCCATCCATACTCTCTCTCCATTCCCTCTCCATCTCTTCCCTCTCCTCTCCCCTCACAGTCTCTCATTCCCATTGAAAGCTGCCGTTCCTCCTTATTCTCTGTATGCGTTCCTGCCTAAACCGCACCTCCTTCTGTCACAGCGGGAATCCGCCCTGAGGGGAAAATCTGAGAGTAGCACTCCTCTGCACAAACAATCTTGCAACTCGCGTGTGCTCATCTCCAGCGTATAACAAGTAAGTCAGTTAGTGGAGGAGACAGACGATGTTCTGTTTGATGTTCCGTTGAGTGTCAAGTTTGTGATGAGATCAGACAGTCTGTGGGAGAAAGAACAGCAGCATCAGACAGCTTCAAGTGGATTTCAATTGTTGATATCAATCATTACTTTACCTTTGATTCGTAATACTTGAAGGGACTCAAATGAGCGCTATAAATAAAACTTGAAACTCATTATTTATATCAGTCTGTGCCAATGACCTTTGCCACATACTTCATCCGCATATGAGCCATCTCAAGTGGTCACTTCAAAAAAATGCCACCAGCCCTTCCATTCATGTCAAAATACGGTAGATCACTAGCAGTGTTCATCGTGTCATATTTGATACACCCTCCTTGCCGCCACCACCGATCAGCAAATAAACATTGTGGCCAAACAAGAAAAGTGCACGCGGTTCAGACCCTCAAAGGATTCCTAAACACTGTTTGCTTCCCCGGTAACAGCACTTCAACCGCGCTGCTATCTACAGTAATCTGACTAATTATCGACATCAAGTCGACTCATAAGTGTGAAGTGGACAAAAGTCCAAGACTAGAGTCTATTCTCCAAAAGGGCGTAACCCTAAGCTTCGTGAGTAAAAAAGGGTCCCGGAGACGAGAAAGCAGGCATATTTATGGGTGAAATGAAGCGGGAAAGGATCTGTCTGACTTCTCTAATCCTCGCAAATCGCATGATCTCTTTCCATCCTCATTTTACCCTGGTTGTATCTCAATCAAGAAAGGGTCAATGAGCGAGAACAAAAGGCTAGATGACACTTCATACGAGACCCTTAAGTGGGGGAAGGGGAACCTAATGGAAAGAGAGGGGGCGGTACATATGATACGAGTAGAGTAATTAAGACATCGAACAACTTCCATGTCCTTTCCACTAATGGAGAGGGGACTTGCATCATAGTGCAGACTCTTTCATCTGTGGTAGAATGAGTCCTTCCGGTCATTCAATGTCTTTATGAGATGAGGTCGAGTGGAAAGAGTACAGGAAGTACACAAGGGCACTAACATGAGAACGAAGAATACTGCATATGGAATGAATGGACGATGAAAGGGCAATGAAGCATGACTTTTGGGGTTCAAAATGCATCGCCTACGAAATACACGTACCTAAATTGAGTCGTTTGAAAAGGAAATTGGGAAGGACTGCGATTCCGATGGGAAATGGACAGGGGTATTTACAGAAAGTTGAGGCGGTTCAGAGAATACTTGGGGCGATAAACAACGGAAAGGGAAATGAAGAAGGAAATGGGGTGAATGATGAGTCTTCGAGTAAACGAAAGCACTACGAAAGCAGCAATTTCGAAAAGATGACGATGAAAAATAGAGGATATGGCAAGATTAGAGGAACTGCAGCCCATCAAAACAGCCAATGATTCACAACATTTGTTTTCGACCAACGGAGAGAGAACGGATATTGCAATGAAATTGTTGTTATGTTCATAAGAATAGTGTACGGAGGACTGAATAAACAAGTGAATGGTGAATGCGTCATGCATATTTCATGTAGGGGCGAGTCTCAAAGGATCCTTCAGCGATTGTGAAGAAAGGAATGTGAATCATCCAGACAGCGAGACATGTTGGGTCAAATTCGCATCAACAGAAAATAGCTGATGTAAAACCGCGTTTTTGACGTTGAATCATTTTCAAATAACGCTAGAGAGAATGCCGCTTGGAAAGACTTTTAGAGTAGAGAAGAATTGAACATTCATAGTTCAGAAACTGAACCCGTGTGAAAGTTGCAGTCGAAACGAAGGCACGCAGGTCCCGAGGTCTACGACAGAATGTTAAATGAGGAAGGAAAAGAAAGAAGAATGTGAAAGAAGTAGTCAGCAGTCAAGGATTCGCTCAAATATCAGAAAAGCTGACTTGATCGTTGAATTCATGCATAATTGTTCTAGAAGCTATGTGGAATATGACGTCTTCTGAGGTATTGAAAGAAGAAGAAGAAGAGGAAGAAGAAAGAGAGTGACGAGACATACAAAGTGAGTAGTGGACAGTGGAGACTTCGTATAGGGGACACTCTCCCCCACAACGACAGCCCATTGATTTCCACCCAAGACAAGAAGCACATTGCAATGGACTACGAAACATGGTTCACAGTTACCTTTATTTGATTGGGAATTGTTTTTGATCCCCTTCTTTTTTCTAATCCCTTTATATTTTCGCGTAAAGCTTTCGACAGCAAAATCCCATGAAGCTTTTTTGTGTTTTTTCACCAGATTTTTTGGAAATGAAGAGGCGCCAGAAATTTCACTAACATTCCCACTTAGTTTCGAGAAAGAAATTCAATTATTCTCGAAGTTTGGGAACTTACATTACTTTCAAGAATCAGACATACTTCGAATACTTTGCCCGTAACGAATATGTGTGCTTAAAGGAGCCGTGCCGCGAACTTTTATTCCTTGATAGGTGCGAGCGTAAGGTCTAATGAGAGCAAAAACACACAAATTGTCTATTAAAATTATTGTCTAATCCTTCAAGAGAGCTTTCTAACATTTACATTCGAAGGGAATTGATTCTTGAAGCGATTGAACAGAGCGATCAGTTAGGTACGGTAGATCGCTGTATTTTTCTCTGTGCCCTCTCTCTTTCCCGTTCACTCTAAGGAACAGTCTGATCATCGCGAGGGCGCTTCCTCGCACCCTTTGCCGTCTCACTTC
>JACMIF010004276.1:0-12611 GCA_014805445.1 Diplogasteroides magnus | reverse complement strand
ACTGCAACATTTTATTGATATTTTCTGAGAAAATTCATTTTTCTCGAAAACGAAGAATCGGTGGGACCTGTGTAAGACCTTATTTTGTGAGCATTACCAATTCATGGCCAGAGGATGGGTTTTTTCGTACCGATTTTTGAATTATTCATGCTTGTCAAGCTGTAATTTTCGAACAAACGGTGATAGAGACTCATACTAAATTTTATTATTATATGTAGGTATAGTACTTCAATAATAACTACTAAAATGGACGCTAGAAATATCTTGAATTTATTGTACCAGGGGATGTTTGCCTTTCTCATAGAGCTCGTGTTATCCCCTATCAGACAATCAGCGTCTTCGCAATTCAAGAGATCTCATCAACACAATCGCTTTGCGAAACTTTCGAACAAGGAGACATCATTGAACATTTCAAAAACATAATTTATTTTGTCAAACATTTATGGCCACACAAAGAATACGGGCTTTCCTCCGTTCAGGGCAATGCGATTTGGTTGTCCATTGCTTGTTGCGTAGAGAATATCTAAATATCTTTTGTTTAATAATTGTACCACTAAAGTAGACATGAGTTTACTTACCTGTACTCACTGATGACTTGAATGCTTTGACAGGCACTGTCGCTCCGCAAGCTCCAGCATTGGTCGCCACCCAGCCGGCTGCGATGCCATTCTGAATGGAACATCAACCAATGTCTACCAATGTGAGTATAGCTGTTACGTTGCAATAGGGTAGGCAGTTTGTATGCGAGATCGGGTTCACGGAAGTAACTTTTTCCCGCAAACAAACTGCCAACCCTGATCTGCACAGATTAGAAAAAAGTTTCAAAATGCTCAACCTCGAAGTTGTGCAAGTGCGCAAGCCCGCTGAACTTGAAATAGACCATGGCGATTTCTTTGCAGAAAGAGAGTGCCTTGCTCTTATCAATCGAATTGGGATCCATCACTTTTCCCAGGTCTCCTGAAAATTACGCAATGAAAATACAGAGGAAGAAGAGCATAAAAGAAGTCATTGTCAACCTGGGACTCCGCTCACCGGATTTAGCGTATCCAATATTCTTCTTGTTGATGTGCTTCACACAATTAGAATGTGAGCAGTAAGCGTTGACATTTTTTGAGGAGGAGTGGTATCGGCTGCAAAAAAGTCATACTCAGTCGCTGAGTTTGAACAAATCATTAATTGCATTTGCAACTTACGAGAGCGTAATGAATGCCGATTTAGGAATGTCGGTTGTCTGAATAAAATAAGGATTAACACATTCTTTAGCTGTTGTTGTACATTGTTTTTGTTCTGAAAGGAATAATGAATATGGTATGCATTGGTGTTAGTTACTGCACAACGTTCTATCGAGGTCATAGACAGTTGTGCCTAGGGTTTCGAAAACGGTAGTAGAGTGCATTCGTCTGATGCCTGTTTCACGAGGAGCGGTTATATAGTATATCGTAGAGTGGACATAACAGTTAACCTCTTATATTCCTCTGACAGCTCCATTGGAAGGGAAGGGGGAAAATGAGAGAGAACGGTTGACTGTTAACTTTTTAACAGTAAACGGAAAATTGTCTCTGGCGCTCTCATTTTTCCTTCCTCTCTTCCAATGAGCGATCAGACAGTTTAACACCGCGCCCACTCAGTATATCGCATGAGTAAGACAACCGCGAATCGTGAATCAGACAACACACGAATGCCCTCTACTATCGTTTTAGAAACCATTGTTGAGCCATGAATTGATGAAACATCTGACAATTAATGTTCAGAGCCGCAAATGTTCAATGAGCAGTTGTATTTATTTCTCAATAAAGGATACCTTTTGAGCAGAAACGGTTCTGATCGATGACGTTCCTCTTGCCCCTCTTGTGTTCTTCGTTTTACCGCTAGATAAAGTTGTCGTTGAAGCAGCAACTGCCGCGCCACTAGCTGACGAAGTCGCTGAGATTCCAGCGACTGGGACAGCAGAATCCAGAGCGTCTTCTGCGATCAAAGCATCCGGAGACGTGTCCTTCTGGCAAGACACGGCCACAACGAGGGCAACCAACAGAAAGGGATACGGCGCGACCATCGTTCGATGTTCGATGATCATGCCTTCAAGGCTGGTTTATATAGAGTGCGCCCAAATATTTTACGATTATTGAATGTAGCGTGAACGCGGAATCCTTTCAAGACATCTCCGTACATAGTTTCGAAACAAAAAGTGCCTGTCGTTTGATAGATCAGGGACATTCGTGTTGTGCACTTTACTAGGAAGATGCTCCTCTCTCGTTTATTTCCTTAAGCATCTGGGCAAAGTTTGCATGTCGTTGGTCTGGTATCCTTCCAGTCAGAATTATTTCACGAGACACGATAGGTTGCAAAACTGTATAGTAATGTGTGTGTTTGCAAGTCCAATGTGATTTCATGCGCAAATTTTGTTATCCTCGAGGCAGATTTCTTAGAAGGAACAAGATTGCGAACAATCAGTTTATAGGATTCTGGACTATAATCTATTCTGGCATTCATTGAGGGTGAGAGAACATTCGCGGAATTGTATATATATATATGAGTGCAGTTTGCAAAACTCAATGAAGGACAATCAAGCCGGCCATATGTAGAACTTCACATTGGCGTCTTGTGGAGTGTAATAGAGGTTGTGTGAGAGGTCTCGGCTGTACATCACATCTGCAACACGGCTTTTATATAGACTATTTAACTCGAATCATTCGTTGCTGCTCGAAGTTGTTTCAGATATTTAGAACAAAATTCTTTTTCTAAAAGGATAGTAAAAATGCATCTCATTCGGCTAATTTCCGCGCAGCGGTTGTCTCTGTATTCGAGAGCCAAGAGCCCCGAGTGGATCAGGCGAAGGAGAAATGCACTGTACTATCGTTTTAGAAACCCAACAGTATTGCAAACTCCAGAATGCATCATTCTAAATTTCTCCACTGACATTCTCGACTGAATACCATTAGATTACATGCATAATATAGCGTTTCATTTATTGGTACCTTTGGAAAGTTTCGAGTGCCACATCTTGATGGGCACTGTCGCTCCGCACACAGGAGATGTAGCCGCGTACCCAGTTGCATAACCTCCCTGCAATTCCACTTCCAAATCACAACGCTGCTCCGTACTCTGACCAGATGAACTTGTATTTTGCTACAGTACCTGCCAGTTGTGCTGCATGCCCACTGCTCCTGATGGTCGTGAGAAGTACAGCATCTGCAGCTTGGACGCTCCTTCGGGACAGGACGCACGTATTTGGGCCAGAGAAGTGTTGGTGGGTGCCACGATGCGACCGAGGGTTCCTGCAATTATCCCAGTTAAGCAGATTTAAAATGTTTCCTTACAATAATAATAATCGCCTATGCCATCACCCGAACGCTCAATTAATCATTTCATTTCCCTTAGCTAGCACAAGAAACATATTTAGGGTTTCTTTGGAGATTTTATAGTTCTGCAAATATTGTGTCAACAGCTTGTTTCCCTCCGAAAACACATACACTTCACTAGGCGCTGATCTTGTGTTCTTTTTTAGTACCAATTCAAAATCCCATATTCAGACATTTCGGCGCTTTTATTTATCTTCATAAGAGATTTGTGATAATCGCACGACCAGGCCTTTCTCCCTTTTTCTTTCTCCGTGGTTTCGGAAGGCTGAGATAAACATCGGTTTTCCACGCAAAGGGACTCTCACGTTAGGGATTCTGAATCGGTAAATTTGCTGTCATTCTTCTCCGCAGCGCAGTTTTCTATCGAGGGGAGAGACAGAACATCTCTGTGGAGAAGAATGACGATACATTTTCCGATTTAGTTATCTCACGCATGTCGTACTTCGATTTCCCTGTTTCTCACATCAAGAACGAAGGTCGGCCAGGGTACAATTCACGTCTAATGAAGTTACAAGAATCGCACCTGATGTTTTCTAGCTCCATGAATAGCCTCAATTCACTTTCCAGAAATCGTTACTTACTAAATTTCGGGCTAAAGTCTACTCATTTTGCCATAACACAATCTCAAATGTAATCCCTTCCATGCCATATCCGAAATCTTCCAATCATTGGCGAAGTGAAGACAAGCAATTTGTCGTGATTCCCCTATCCAGCACGTCACGAGAGATAGCAGGTCAGGATTCTAATCCATTCCCGTTTAATAGGATGAAGCCCTCACCACTTCCGAGCATCCTGTCATAGCCCAATCCTGCCTTGAACAGGGAGTCTCTGCACTCCTGAGTGCTGCAGAACGCGTGGGAGACGTAGGCGAACGAGTAGTAGTACGACAGTGGAATGAGAGTGCCTTCGGGTATAGGTGCAACCTGAACCGTCTCCAGTATCATCCATGTAAACTTAACTTTAGTTGAAAGTATGTCTCTGTATATGGCGCTTGAAACCTATTTAAAATCACGACTATTGGTTAGATAAGCGACGAAATAGCCCACAAATTATAGAGTGCAATGTCGTCAGGTCGGTTCGAATAACTTTGTAGCTTACGGTGGCCTGAGGATCATTGACTGCTGTAATCGGTGAGAAGGTCACTGGCACGACTCTTGTCACGGTTGCTTGTACGGTTGTGGCTGTGGAGTTAACTGGATTTAGCGTTGTAGCGGTCGAGACTGAATACATGGTACTTATTATGATTGTGTGAAATATGGTTTCAAACAGATAGTAAAGTGTATTTGTCGTTTGTATAATCTCGTTTTACTTCTGACATGGAGGAGCCCAATAGAGATCAGACGAATGAAAAATGCAAGTTACTACCATATTTGAAACCAATTGTGTGAAACAAATTCAATGCCGCCTCTGAGTGAGCATCTACAAAAAGGAACCTGTCGCGTTCGGCTCTACAGTAATAAGCGGTGCGGGAGTCGTCGAGGGCACGTTTTCCCCAGACGTTGTGGTCACGTCAGGGTCCGCCTGACGAATTGTCACCTGAACGAAAAGAACGTCGACACTAATTGCAGATTTCAACATACAATTACTGGGCCGTCCGATGAAGTTCCAACTGTTGTAAGATTGCTGTCAGAAGTGACAGATGACGTGGTCGTTGAATCAACTGGCTCTCCAGAAGAAGTAAATGCATCTGAGACTCCTGAGACTTCACTCGCTGATGGCGATGACTCCTCAGACACGGTGGTTATGAGGATGGGCTCAGAAGAAGTTATGGGCACGTCAGTTGTGATTTGGGTAAGAGTAACACAATTGACTTCAGTCGAAGTCACCGGAAATTCTGTTGTTGAGTTGATTACTTCTTCGGTATTGAATTCAACAGTTCTGCCGGTGAATTCAGCAGACGATCCTTCGGTCAAAACTTCAGAATGTTCCGTAGTTGAAACCAATGCTGTGGAATTATCCGATGCACCAGAAGTGGTAGACACTTCGGTTGTGACATCACTTGCATTGAATATATCAGTGAAAGTTGAGTTGAGCATACTGTCATTCGTCGTTATGAAGAGGTCCTCGGTTACATCAGTGAATTCTCCTGGGACAGTCCACCATGGGTCAGACGTCGATTTCATCATGTCTTCAGAAGTAGTTGAGTTGGAGACTGTCGAAGTAGAACTTCCGTCATCAGTTGAAAAGGCGTTGGAACTGGTGAGCCCCCCGATGCCTTCGGCCATCGAAGAAGTAGTGGATGAATCCGTTGCTGCTGTAGTAGAGGGTTGTGAGCGCGTCGTGAAGGCATCGGAAGTTGCTGTCGTCGATGAGACAGAAGATGACTCAACAACGGTCGATGGCGGTTCTACAGTAGTAGTGGCCATGGACGAGAAGGAATCATCTGTACTGGTAATTGATAGCCCGGTTGGATTCAATGAACTGGAGGTTGTTGACAAGACTTCTGCAGCTGCAGTCGACATGGGAGTTTCAACAGATGATGAGAGACTTGATGACATTCCAGCGGTGACTGAAGACGTGGAAGATGAATCAAAGACAGTGTATACTCTTGTGGTAGTGAAGTGCGTCACGGGAGTCGATTCAGTGGAGCCGAGAGTGGTTGAAGACAGCTCATGGGTTGTGGACATTACATCGGAACTACTGATCGTAGTACTTGCTGAAGAGTCTGAGTCGGGCGCTCCAGAAGACGTTGGCGAGGTACTGATGGTCGGGGTCGACGACTCTCCAACTGAAGTTGTTGTGGATTGATGCGATCCAGTCGAAGAAGTTTCAGTAGTTGACAAGCCAGAGTCTGTCTAAATTGAGCCTATTACATGTCTTTTAATGTTTATATAACGACAATTTTAGGCGATAAAGTGCTCATCTCCAAGGAGCTCTTATCTCTCTCATGTGATGACAACAGCTTCGACGGAATTAGACAAATGCATAACATTATAGTTTTTAAATCCCGAATGTCATTGATAACTAAACTCACCCAAGTGGATGGACTTCCGAGCATCTCGCCGTTCATGTTGAAACCGGTTGCACGAACGAATGAATTGGATGTTGTCGAAACCTGTAAAATAGATTTTACTTATGATCTATCAATCAACTTTTTCTTACAGAAGACGGAAACATAGACGATAGCGTGGGTAAGTGCGTGCCAAATGTCTCTGAGCCAAAACATTAAAGTGACTTACACCTTTTTCGTCGATTGTAGAAGGAGAAGATTGAACATTAGAAGAACCCCCAGTACTCAGAATTTCCGGCAAGCTCGAAGCCAGAATCCCGGACCATCCATTCGTTGGCGTTGTCATCGCGGGCATAGTCGATGTGACCTCAACTCCTTCCGTTCCTGATCCTTGGACGTCCAAGACGTTAGCATCACGCATGATTTGGACAGTGTTAGCATGTCCTGCAGCTGATAGGATAGAGTTGGGGCTGAGTTGTTCTCCCGTGGACTTGAGCTCCACGGTGGAGACGCTTCCAGAGCTAGGTGGAAGGGCAGTCGCGTTGATATTGGTTGTATTCAGTAGAAGTACAGAGAGTGGAGCAGCGGTGACGGGAAATCTCGAGGCGATTTGTTCTCCTTGTGGTGGAGGGACGGTGGTCTCATGTGCACGTGCAAACACTAACAGTACCAGGCAGAGAGTCGCGGAGACCCACATCACGGTCTCTTGACGTTATGAACACTGATATGTGTTGACTTCGAGTCTCAGCTGATGTTTTGTACCCTTGTGAGCTCCGCCCCCTTTGAGAGGGGTTCGACTACTTCTGATAACTCCCGATGTGTTGCCAGTGGCAACGCAACTTGTGACAATTTGAGAGCATTTCGATTACTCCTCCTTACTCCTTCGAAATCTCAAGTCAACATGGTAACATCACATGAGGGAAAGGTGGCCATGAATAGAGCTCTCACGCTCAAGCCACCGAGAGTTCTCGGACTAAATGAGCTCCCAAGAAGTGAAGGAGTGAGCCCAAACAATATTCGTCGTATCTCGTTCTTGAATATCTGTCTGGTTAGAGCAGCCGTCCTCAGGGTTATGAAAGCGACGATTTGCACAGAAAAGTTTTTGGTTGTGGGATAGCGTACAAAGCTCGCTTCTCTCTGTGATACAATTGTTTCTCCAACGCAGATACGAAGATAGACTAATGTTGACAGCTTCGCTTGTTTGCTGCTAAATAAAGGTGGTTGACTGAAGACTGCAATCACGCGTCTGCTATAAAGAGAATCGTAGGATGCAATAGGGATGAACCCTTTTTGTACCCATTATGGTTGGCAGCTTGGCTCCTGCATTGATTATATCCATAGGCTATGGATCACATATGAACATCTGCGCGCAATTGTATTTGACCAAATGAGGTTTTATGTATTCAGAAGCTCTTGTGTGGGAGTCCCCGTGCGCAATTATCATGTCCCTGCTATGCTGAGCGCTCGAGTTGGCAATTTGTATGCGAACGCGAATATGTTTCACAGATCCTATATCTGGGATGTTATATCTTTCGTGAAACATAGCCAATTTCGCATACTTACTGCCAACCCTAATGAGCACACAACATTCTATGCACGGGAAATGCGCCTGCATCCGATCTCTTGCATTATGTATACCTCGCAAGCTCTATTCAATGTGTACGCATTTGCTGTGCATCGTCTTGCGTAATGGCTGCAGAGCCTAGGGTAAACACAAATCGAGCAGTAAATATATATTTTTTATGAATATTTTCATTGTGACACGAGCGACCAAAGAACTGAAGATAAATAATAGACCACGCTTTATTGTGACCATGAATCTTATCGTCCACGATGGCAATAAAACGCTGCTCATTCGATCTCCACATCAACAATCCTTGCATCCTTGAGCACAATCTTGCCATTATCTTGCACTTCTCCGATGATATTAAAGATTGCTGCGACTTCGAATTCTCTTCCATGCTGAAATATGAAGATAGATGCAAGTGGTGAAATATCAACGGATATGCCAACAAAAGAGCCGATTATGACGAGTGTTACGAAAATATCAACTATATACCTTGACGGCAGAAGGAGACATTTGCTGGGGGGCATTCATCATCCAGGCGGGAGGCATCGTGTTGTCAATCTGAAATATGTTTCATTGCAATCACAAATTTCTTGTGAAGCAAGAGTCGACGCTTTGCCATCGTTCTTGTTCACTTTTAGAAATCAGACATTGTGGCGTAATTTTAAGCAAAAACGATATTTGTAGTGAAGTTTCTACTTCATCACCATAGCGCAAATGCCCATGGCTTGCAGTTTTTTCATCTGAACATTGAACTGTGGTTGACAGAGTGATCACTTTATGTTATAAGTTTCACAAAGAGTATACCTTCAAGATATATGGCAAGATTGAAACATATGCGAAAATGTTATCAAACTGCCAACCATAAAACCTACACACTGGATACTAGGGGTTCTAAATCGGTAGTAAAGTGCATTACTCATTCGTCTGATCTCCGTGGATGGGTTGTCTCTACGAGCGATAGACAATCGCTCCGAGAGGATTAGACGAATGAGTAATGCGCTTTACTACCGATTTAGAAGCCGTGCTGAATACCTGTTCATACTCCTCTCTCCAATACACGTCTCTCTTCTTTCTCTTTTCTTCGTCACATTCTTCTTCTTTCTCGGCCTCCTTTTCTCTTTTCTTCTTCTCCTTCTTCTCTTCTAAATTTCACCATTGGTTAGAAAATAGCAGTGTGACTACATTATGAGTTGTGTTTCACAGAGATTTTACTTTCAAATGTATAGTAGGTTTGAAACATAACCCGTAAAGTAGTCAAACTGCCAACCCCATTTAGAATAAAGTGAATACCTTTAGGTGGTGCGGGATTATCCAGTTCACTCCACATGTTCATCTGTGGAGGTCCGAGGAAGCCATAGCCGCCTTGCCCCATAGCTGCAACCATTAACACAGTCAGCTATGTAACTTTAAAGTAAATGATAAAGTGTTTCGGCCATTGAGGTTTTTAACAGTAGTGTTTAGCCAGAAATTCGAATTTCCAGACTATCACGCAGCCGCTAGCTAACTTTAGACGCTAATTTCAAATGAAATAAGTAAGATATATGGTCAAAATGAAAATTACACTCACGTGGGAGCGGCGGCTGCGACAGAACAAAGATGATGCAGCAGGATATGAGAAGAATCGCTCTCATTCCTTGTGAACAGACAGACTTGGCGTAGCCAGTCCGGAGCATCACATTTATAGGCAATCGAGTGCACTTATCGTCTTTTCTGGCGCAAATCACTGTCTGTTCCATATGAAATGGGGATAAAGACTCATCGTTGCACCAATGTAATCCTCGAGGATAACGATTCCCGTCGGAAGAGTACTTTTACCTGTGCACTTCCGCTGACTATTGGACTCTGGCAACAAGGGAATTTGGCCAGTCTGGTCAGCTGACTGTTTCCGCCGAATCCCACTACGATGACTGAGGCAATATGTATCGCCTATAGGGTTTCTAAATCGGCAGTTAAGTGCGTTTCACGTTCGTTTGGTCCCCGCAGAGCTGTTGTCTCTACGTGTCGATAGATTACCGCTCCGCCGAGGATATCAGACGAATGAGAAATGTACTTTTCTACCGATTTTGAAATCCTCATTGCCTATTCATTTGGAAATCGAGCGCAGTGCACTTTGGTTTTCAGAAATTATTTTATCCTTTCACTTCAAAAATGTGAAATAAAATCGTGCGTTGGATAGAAAATTCGAAAAAATAACAAAATTTTGTGAGAAAAATGGCAATCGATTCCCCATTGTCTACCACACTTTGCATCTCCGCTCAGGGTTCATTGGAGATCCAACTCGGCATTGGAAAGTCTGAAAGAAAGAAATCTTCATATTACGATGATGAGCCAAATGCCCAGAATACGGTAATTCAAAATGGTACTGTAGTTGATTAACATTATTATCGACATCATTATTGTTCACGCAAACCTACTTGTTTTACTGAGTACGAATCCTATCTCAATTTCATCCTACGCTCTATCCCGCTACTTCGTCTTTTCGCATAGCATTAAACAATATTTTGTGTATGTTTCAGACTCAACAGTCTGACTTTCAACCCTGTTTACAGGAATAATACGAACCTCAGCGTATTCAGGCAAATTTGATGCTGAAACGTCTACCCTGTATTTGACGGGCGAGTGAGGGTCCGTCTCAATTGTATCTTTCAAGCCTTCCGGTAGGAATTTGGAACAATAAAACTGAAAAGTCACATTAAGTGTGATAACAGTTCGCATTGTCTTTCATTGTGTTCGATTGGTAGGAAAATTACTGCGAAACTTGGATACATACCTGCGCATATCTTATGAACATAAGTTGTGTTGGCGTGTACTGAACGCCCGCGTAAGAAGCATGTTCGCCTCCGACCCTTTTCAAGTAGAATTGCCAGGCCTGATTGTGGGGTTAATATTTACTTTTTGGGAGAAGTAAAATTTTATAGTTGGTGTATTTAATTTTTATCATAGAAATACCTTGTAGAGAATTTGTAGACCTGCATTGTCAGCTATATTGTCCGGTAAAGTTTGTTCTCCATTAATATTCATATCGGCTTCAGGAACCTTAAGCCTTTCATATAATTTCATTGCAAAAATATAGCTCTATTCTCACAGTAATATTTCCATACCGTTCGATCAAACATTGCGTTCTGTTGGCGAATATTGATTTTGTATTACAATCCCACCAATCAGTCATATTTTCCGTTTCGTCCAGTTCGATGCCTGAGTACTGTTGTCTGTCATTTGATAAAAGACAGAAACACCACCATTATTGTCGAAGCCATGCACAATCTCATGTGCAAGAAATCCTCCCAGAAGGGCGAAATTGGATGCTTTGGGAAACGACGAATGAAAGTGCGGCGGCTGTACTATGCCCCCAGTCAACACTGAATAGGTGAAGTGATTTGGTTAATTTGACCGGGACTACGTACCAATGGCATTGCGTTCATGGATAATGTAAGCGTCCACGGTATAGGAGACATCGGGTCAATCTAAAAATTTTTACGTTGTTACGTTACGGTTTCCACCGAAAAATAAAAATTAGAAAACTAATTGTAAGAAGTCAAATGGACAATATAAAACACAAAAAATGACTGTCAAATCCGCTAAAACTACAAATATTGTTTTTAGAGCTGTTTTGGCAGTTGTTTTTTTGTGTGGAGATAATTTTCCTAAACAAAGGTGATCTAAACAAGAATTGGCTGCACAAAGACAAAACAACACACACCGACTTTTGCAGACTTATGTAACCTTCTGCAATCTTCCACCGGTTGACTTTGCTTACAATTGCGGAAAGTGAATCAGAAGAATCGAAGTAAAGCTGAATAGTCGCTTTAAAATGGATCACAAAGGTTGTGCAACTATTCCAATTAAGAAATTCTTAGATTTTCTATTTATATCACCATATGAATAATAAATGATAATAATAACCTCTTCATGCTTTTTCTCCAACTTTGCATGGTCAGACTCCCACGCTGCTTGTCCAAAGAGCAAGATCATGTTGCGAGTCTTCTTGATAACATTCTAAAATATGGGTCTCCAGAACCAATTTTGTTAAGTAACCCTGTCATTTGCAAATAGAAAAACTACGGTAATCATTTTTGCGCGCTTTCAAACGAGCTTTATGCTAAACACGCCGCGGTGGTTTATGTGGTCTTTCATTGCACTGTTGTCTCTATAGTGCGCAGACGACCGCTAGGAATGAAATGAGACGGCTGGGAAATCACGATCCTTTTGCTAACGGAATCGACTGGCCCACTGTAGTCCCTATGCTGTTTAGTGGTCGGAAATTTAAAAAAAATAGAACCGGGTATTTTACCTTCAGAGTTACTGAATTGGCGCAAAATGTTTTGATTAATAAAAAAATCATTATTTTCTCGTTTCCTCGTCCAACCAATCGTTAATCTTGAGCATCTCTTCAAACGCCGCAATCATTTCAGAAAACATCGAGTGTACCGCGCCAACGGTTTCCTGAAAATTTGCTTTACTGTGTTTTTGTCATTGATATTAAAGTAAAATTATTATAATATTCCGTGTAAAAACACACACACGCATTTCTTCTTCATGAATATCATTCCGCCTCTCGTATTTCTGATCACTAGGGTACGATAAAAGAAATGATATAAATGAGCTTCGCGCAGCAAATGATATCTCCTGACTGCTAACATGGATCATGCCAGATGAAAACTTTGAGTTGGATGATGAGCTATTTTTTGTTAGATAGCTTTTGGGATGGGGATATGCGGAAAACACGTTCTGG
>JACMIF010004275.1:0-10683 GCA_014805445.1 Diplogasteroides magnus | reverse complement strand
AGGCAGCATTTGCCCGTTCCTCACTTCTGCATAACATGTAGACCTAAAAGTTATGAGTTGTCCATAATGTAATGAATGACAACTAACCTTAGCTCCAGCCAGATTGAGTCCCCTCACTGTCTCCTTTCCCAGTCCTGTGTTGGCACCAGTTACAATAGCAATCTTTCCTTTAGCAGACACTTTCTCCTTGAACTGAGCTCCTTTGATGTATCTTCTGAAGAGAAATGAGGAGAAATGATGAAAGAGTGTGGAACTAACCGGAAGAAATAGAGAGCAATTTCAATGGCGACTCCCCAGAAGGCGAAACTGCACAAGAAACAACCACCATCGGATACTGCCATCTGAATGGTATTCTTGGAGTATGGTTATGTTATAAGAACATAGACGAGAATGGTGGGAGAGATTGTATGTACGATGAAGAAGTGGGCATTGCGGACAACACGTTGCTGTCAATTGAGGGAAGGGACAGAGGGATCAACAAGGGAATGAGAGAGGAGACATTGTGGTGCATGGATAAAGTGGAAGGGGAAAACAACAATGAGAAGGGTGTTCACTCTGCTGACCATCGTTCATTGCAGACCACAGATCATTATGACTACAAACACATTAGAAACTCTCGGCACACTCAACCATCAAAAATGAAAATGGTTCACGAGGATCAGAAATGGACGGAGAGATATGATTCTTCCATTTTAATACTTCTTCAGAAGAGGTAGCAAGAGTTCGGTGAAGCCTGCATTAAAAATCTCATGCATCAGATAGAATCCATACCAAGATGGTTACACTGCAACGTCTCCTTCTTTCTATCAAAACGAAGGATCACTATTAATTATACTCTTTGTTCCTTCCACCAGCACTTACGGGAAGAGGTAAGAACTTCCAGAGCCAGCCGACGCTTCCTCGACTACCTTTTATTCTTTTTAGGCACAATCTGTTGTAAATAAAAGTACCCATCAAGCGCATGCGCTGAGGAAGGGAATCTGTTGAGGTATCTCCTTGAAAGGGATTAGAGCCGGGTGCTCCCAAGTCATTTTCTCCCGTTCTATACATTTCGTGGTAAACTACTTCCGACTCCCAACTCCGGAGGATCTCGGATTTCACATTAGCAGAGGAAAATATGAGATGATGAATCAATAGAAAAAAGGCAAGTGAAATAGCGGGAATATTGGGAGAAAACAAAGTGATGTTGAGGATAGGACGAATTGCATACTTTCCCAGTAGTGTTTTTAATTCGGGAGTAGAGTGCATCCGTCTGTTGTCTGATTCACGAGGAGCGGTTGTCTATTGCATGAATAAGACAACCGCTCCTCGAGAAACAGACAAGAGAAGGATGAAATCTACTCCCGAAGTAGAAACCCTATTTCCTACCAGCTAGATATGCATACAGCATAAAAACTTGTGCTAGAAGTGCACTGAAAACGTTGATGCTACACGATTGAAATCGTCTTTGACTGTTGTGTTCGTTTATCGAGGTCTGCTGTGAACATAAAGGGTAAAAGCACAAGAATCGTATACTCTAGTGTCGAATATCATAGACAACCGCAAGGAATGATCTTAGACACAATGATTTTTTTTCTTTTCAATGCTTCCTCACGGCAACAGTATCGTAGGAACAGCTTCTTTGTTAGATCGTCTAGGGCATATAATAGTAACTTTAGGTATATTCAGTCCACTCAAGACCTTAATGCAACTTTGTCATCCGTTTGAGTTATCATATGCAATCAAAATAACTATTATTCACAATCATTCTCACCACGTTTTTTGAGCTTTATTGTCTCGATGCGTATAAATATCTATCTATCTATCTATCTATCTATCTATGAGATTCAAACCTATGTACGTGGAGCTCAAATGCGACACTTTACGTTTAGTGTACTGTGATGCTTGCTTATGTGGGCATGAGTCCGACAGTATTGATACTGTAATCGTAGAGTAGAAATTGATCGCAGATCATGGACTGACCTTATTTCCTTCTGCCCTACTCAATCGTCTCGACAATTCTCGGGCATGCATTATCTCAATGAAACTAGTGAATATCTGAGAGAATAATGATGTTCATAATCTATTATCCACTCAATTAACCTTCACAAGGGAAACTTAGGCAGCATTTGCCCGTTCCTCACTTCTGCATAACATGTAGACCTAAAAGTTATGAGTTGTCCATAATGTAATGAATGACAACTAACCTTAGCTCAAGCCAGATTGAGTCCCCTCACTGTCTCCTTTCCCAGTCCTGTGTTGGCACCAGTTACAATAGCAATCTTTCCTTTAGCAGACACTTTCTCCTTGAACTGAGCTCCTTTGATGTATCTTCTGAAGAGAAATGAGGAGAAATGATGAAGGAGTCAGGAACTGACCGGAGAAAATAGAGAATAATTGCAATGGCGACTCCCCAAAAGGCGAAAGTGCACAAGTAACAACCACCATCGGATACTGCCATCTAAACGGATGAGTTCGAGTGAAGGGAGTATAAGAAGACCACGGAGAAGGTTCGGGGGAAGAATTTATACGGTGAAGGAAGATGGAGTGATCTATTTCAACACTCAGCTGACAATTGAGAGTAGAGAGATGAACAAGGCAATGGCAGAGGATAGTTTGTGTTGCATGGAGAGGGTGGGGAAGAGAAGGAAGTTCATTCTGCTCATGTACCACAGAATACTACAACAACTATAAATACACTAGAAACTAGGCACACTCAAAAATAGAAATTTGCAATAGTTCAAGATGATCAGAATTTGATTTTCATTACTTTGCGAGAAAAAAATAAGTTTCAACAAGCGTTCTCTCGTATGCACACAGTATTTAAGTCTAACAGTCTCGAAATTCACTGCCATCACGATTCTCTTAATTTTCTCTTTCCGTCACTGCAAAACACTCAAATATTGACGTCGGAGGTGGCAATAAACATACGAGAAGTAGAATTTGCCAACACCTATGGCCCCAGTTGATAAACAAAAGTACCTATAGAGACGAGCTCCATCGCGATTGGTCTTGATGATGAAAGGGCTGGCTGTGATCGGGAAATATGTACTCTGAATTTCACAAGACAGCTCTTACCCAAGACACACTAGTGAACCGTGGAATTTGTAACACACTGTAAAAAAAATCCGTGTTAGTTTTTATCAATTTGTTCGTTATTCTTCGCTATGTGATAGACACAATGGACCATAAGGGCAGTGCCCTTGATGTAGTGATAATCTGCAATATATGCCGATTCGTAGCAGTATGTCTCGAAATGGATATAAAACGCGTGGAAAATGTGTCCAGGAACTTTCCGACCGACCTAGAAAGAGTTCATAAAGACATGAGATATTCTCTCAGGCAACGCCTCGATCGTTCCTTCCACGATCTTTCGCTTCATGTGAATATGTGTCCATCCGGTCAAGACCACCACATAATCATTCAAGCGGCCTTTGGCTGAAGTATCTGTTTGTGTATCTTTATACCCATCTACTCGTTGAAATATCCTTTCAAGAGAAAAAATTTCAGCATGCCAAACCTAACCTCATATCCGCTTTGTCTTTAGATTTTTCCCACTACACATACATTCAGGTGATTGTTTAATTATTGTACAATAACTTTTCACATCACACAGATTGATCATAATGAGGAAAAGGAAATGACCGATTTCTGGCTAATGTCGAACGTATTGAACGATACAATCCGTGATAGGATTGTTGAGAAGATATTTTCGTAAGTGAAAATAATTCTAAAGAATCAGACTTAACGTGAGCTGAATAACACTTGTTTCCTTTCAAATATTTACTCAACAAATATTCGCTGTTTCATGTATCAAATATTGTTTACTGGCTTAGGTACACATCAGTCTAATAAAGCGAATACTTGAGAGTCTATTTAAAATTCCAGAGTAAAGAACATTGACGCTGTTGTGAATTTGTTCACTAAATTGAATGAAATAATGATATCTGTCAACTTTGACAATCGACAATCGGATCAACTTCTCAATCGGAAGAACTTGGATAAAAGTGAGGACAACATTATACTGATCTTCTAAACAGTGTCAGATTGGCCGTATGAGTGTTACTCGGAATGGTTTCTCAATCAATACACACCTTCTTCGACACTCAATTGTCTCAGTCTGCATATTGGCCTCAACTTGGAGATAATGAAGGTATAACGTGTAAGAAATCGAAAATATTATACATTTCAGTCTTCATTTGCAGGTGGACATCCATTAGAAAAAAGTTTTTCATTCAGACTAATCGCTGTCCTACAGAAGATCTTGATTATGCACTCAGCAAGCTCATCAACATCCCTACCAAAATTTCCATTTCGGTATCTACTTTTGATGCTGTCGCTTTTGCATAAACCATTTATTAGTTGATAACAGATGGAGCAACAAGAAGAGTTTGCGACTGAAGAAGAAGCGATTCATGAAAGACAATTGATTGTGGAAGAAATGACGAAGACTCTTGATAAAATAACTCATCCAAATGCGAAGACAGATCTTGATATCAACTTTCTCGAAGAGATGATGGGAGAACACAATATGAGTGAGAATACCTATTTGATCGTCGATATACTGTTTTGATAGGAAAACGACTATTTCAGGATGTATCTGGATGTCATTCAAAGTTGCGAGCATTACATATAGTTATAATTATTCCGAAAGGATTCTGGCTTGAAAACTAAACGTATTTGAACATAATCTAAGTTTCCAATACTGAAGATTCACATTCTCGACTTCGCTGTCCCAGCACCCTGTTATCATCTTGTGAAAGACAGTGGTCTTGTCACTTTTCCTGATAAATAACGGAAGTTCATGTTGCTGCCTTATCTTTCTTCCACTTGTATGCCTTCATGCATTATTCCGGTGCCTAATGGTGCGTGCATAGTCGAAAAATCGCACATTTTTATCCCCCATTCTTCGTACATGGTCGGCCGAAAATCGGTCGATTTTTCTTTCTCTCATCTCTTCTGGATTCTTCCCTCTCTCTTCATTTTCCCATCCTCCTTTGCTCCGGATCGGCCTATTCCTACATTTTATCGACGTGAAAAATGAAAATGCCCCGATTTTTGAGGCAGAAACGACCGATTTTCGGCCGACCATGTACGAAGAATGAGGGAGAAAAATGTGCGATTTTTCGACCATGCATGCACCATTTGTGGTATGGCGTTCTGCTGGTATACGGTCAACTAGAAGCTACAATCTTGCATTTCAAGCCGTTCTCTATTCGTAGACTAACATTTATTTGTGGGACAAATTACTTGTTCGTGGTAATTAGAGACAAACATTGTCCATTCGAACCCAAATTGACGACCCTCCATTATCCTCGTCCTCCCCGATCTTTCGCGGTCGCTTCATCATTCCCACTAGGGTGGGTTGAATCGAGGTTGCCCTCATTCATTGTGTCTGCAATCTCGATTCAACCCACCCTAATTCCCACTGCAATGGAACACACCACGTTGGCGATCTTTCAATCATGTTAAAATTGCAGATACATGTAATATTTCTAAAATACACATTATATATTAGTTTGGCAACTAAGTCTTTGGGCACTTTTGATAAAACTTGTGTATTTCTTCAGTTATCGATAGCATCCTCTATTCAATGTGGCTACTTACAACTGACTAAAAGTCACACACGTACACCGCGTGATATGTTTCGGGTTTACCTGCGAGGCTCAGAGCAACGGTCGAAAGTGAGCCCATTTTTTTCGTCAAATTCAGTCAGCATCAGATAAAAATTCGCCTACATTTTTAAAAAGCTCTCCTGATCTCCCCTATTTGCCACCGGGTATCTTTGGTTCTTAGAAACATATTGCTTACATATTGGCGCCCTAACCATTTTCTCCCTTGAGTTATTGACGAAAAAGTGCCAAAAATGCAATTTTTTTCAAAATGATTCTATGTTGACCAAACTCCGCCCGTGTGTAGAGGCTACCGTAGGAGTAATAAAAATATACTGGGCACTAATAAAAATTCGAAATACGGTTGTTATGGCCTATCATGCAAAAATATCATCCAATAAATTGACCTATTGGAACATTTATGTACACTGCGGCCGTAATTGGAACTGTTTGTCCCAATATATTTTTATTACTCCTACGGTAACCTCTACACACGGGCGGAGTTTGGTCAACATAGGACCATTTTGAAAAAATGGCATTTTTGGCACTTTTTCGTCAATAACTCAAGGGAGAAAATGGTTAGGGTGCGAATATGCAAGCAATATGTTGTTAAGAACCAAACATACCCGGTGGCAAATAGGGGAGACCAGGAGAGCTTTATAAAAAATTTTGGCGAATTTTTATCTGATGCTGACTGAATTTGACGAAAAAAATGGGCTCACTTTCAACGGTTGCTCTGAGCCTCGCAGGTAAACCCGAAACATATCACGCGGTTTACGTGTGTGACTTTTATTCAGTTGTAAGTAGCCACATTGAATAGAGGATGCTATCAATGACTGAAGAAATACACAAGTTTTATCAAAAGTGCCCAAAGACTTAGTTGCCAACCTAATATTATGAAATAACAAATTTAACTAAAATTTTGGGGAACATTGTGCTGTCACGTCATCTGATATGGCCCAAATTTCGTCAGGGATCGCTTACGGAGCTTGATGTCGACAGCATGCATTTGGGTTGGGGAGGGGGTTGGAAGGATAACAACGCAATTGAAGCATATGCCAAGGAATTGCGACTCATTTATCCTTGGATTAACTACGAAGCATCTGTTACGCAATCTACAAAGGCCTCATTTCGTGCCTACGATCTTGAGTAACCCTGTCACTGGGAGTTTGAAAACCAAGCTGCTTCTGCTATATTGTATAGCCTATACATAGTTCCATTTATTTTTTTAAAAACATTTTTTGACTAATTATGTCCTTCCATTTCACCATTATAGGGCAAATGCCAAATGCGCCGTTGTTGTCTTTCACCCCACATCGAGTGATCCCTAGAAAGAGACAAGTAGTATACCGACAGGACAACTATTCCCTGTTTATAATGCTCACTGAACGCCTAGTACGCTAATTAATAATTAATACGTTTTTGACTTGCGGTGGTCTCTTATGTTTCCGAGATATTTCGTAGTTTTTCTGACAATCGGGCATGATGTTGCATATGTTTTTACAAGGACTACTTAAATTATAGAAAAGAGATGTTTTGAGTATTATTTTGGTGAGACACATAATATATGAAACGCCTGATCCCTAGACAATGAATTCAATTTTTCAAATATTTATAATGCAGGCGCTGGTTAGCCTACGCATCGACACTTCATCGGAAGTTATGAAGGAAATCCATGTAATTTTCATTTTATTTTTGTCTAATAACGCATTTCTACTTGCTTTCCGCACCATATTTGATGGCATTCATATTCACATAGCAGAATTGTGTGAATACGATTGTTACTGCAAATATTGGCCATTATATTTTTTTAGCATGCATAATATTATGTTACTAGCGTTCTCAGGAAAATTGGAGAATAAAGTTGTTTCAGATCCTCTTTGTTCATTTTCTCCAATGCTGACTATTCCAATGATTCAGTTGTTTGGAATCAATGTGTGTGAAACAGAAGATATTCTTGTCCTCTGCACAACCTTATTCAATTCATTCGATACTGGCATCATAGTATACATTCTTGCCGAGCGCGCAGGAACTTTTCCTATCATACCGAGGTTTTCTATGTATCGGGTAGCAATTGTTCGTCTCCTCAGATGTCCCTTGGGTCTTCTCGTTGATAATCAAAGCAAGAACAATGACATCCGGTACGTAAAATGACAACAACTGCACGATTTCAGTCTCCAAGTGTTAGAGGAGAAATCCTTATGCCATTTCCCTATGTATAAGCATATACATAAATATCATAAATGTCTCATATTCCTTTCCCTCTATTGGCCTTGCTGCTTGAAATCATAATACTACTACTCTCGAATGAATGAGCAGATGGTCTTATTGACCTTCCTTACCCGGGACACTCGAGTGAGCGTCCCTTCAATCGATTGGCCCTTCGAATGGGACAGACTGCAATGCATGACCTCTCCCTCCACCCCTCCACTTTCCCTTCTCAGACTCCCCCGGATACGAAAATGTGAACAGATCAATCACTAATCAAGGTCAAAGAATGAAACCAATTGCTTTATTCACTTGAGATCAGTTACAAAGAAGTAGTGCGAGTAGACACAAGAAAATTCATTATTAGAGTATAACAATGTTGAACTTTAATTACAGTGGACAAAAGGAGTGCAAAGTACTCATTTATTCAATAAATACATCATAAAAAGAAAGAAGAATGTCTAGTTCTTCTTTGGCCTTCCACGTCCTTTCTTGGCAGAAGATGCTGCGGGAGATGCAACGGATGCCTTGGGAGAAGAAGTCTCATCCTTCTTAGGAGTGGCAGTCCTGAATAGAATGACTTCGTATTTACTTAGTCTTAGAGACACATAAGTTAAATGGAAGTGTTGCTACAAGTACTAGTCAGAAAGATCAATAAACTCACTTCTTGGGGCTCTTGGCGGGTCTTCCGCGTCCCTTTCCACTCGGGGTCTTCTTGGGGCTCTTTGCTGCACCTCCCTTCCTGAAAAAAGATACCGTGCATTTGCATATATTTAATGGTGTGTAGTGGAGTGTCAAGAATATCAATAAAAGATGCAAAGTGAATTGTACTTACTTTGCGGGACGTCCACGTCCCTTCTTCACTCCTCCAGCTGCAACCTTCTTAGGGCTTCCAGACTTCGCGGGTCTTCCCCTTCCTCTCTTCACGGGTGCAGACTGTAAGAAATTTTATCATTAAACAGTCTAGGAAATGATTAATCGATAATTGGAGGAAAGTGAAAATATCGTTACCTCTCCTTCAGAAGACATTTTGTGGATTGAGAGTTGATTGAATGAGATGAGACTCTGGAAAGAAGAAGAGTGACTGTGGAAAGGAAAGGGATGAACGACAGATGGGAGTGAGAAGGGAAAGGAAATGGAAAGAGAATGAGGATGGGGGGAGGGATGAGAGAGTGTTTGGGTATAGAGAGGAGAGAGTGAGAGAGGGATAGATATGGCATAAGGGGGAGGACAAGGACTAGAGTGAAACACAAGGTCATGGAGAAGTGAAGAGGGAAGACCTTTAGGACACAGCAGTCAAGCTTGTAGAGATAACAAATGATGAGTGAGCAGCTAATGTGGCGTGTCGCTTTTTCCCGCCTATTCTTGTACATCCTTTTGAATGACTCTTGGCGGGAAGCTCAAAAGAAGCACGCTTATTGGTCAGTATGCACATCCAGACTATTAGAAGGATGGCAATATTTTTGCTTTGCATTATTGTCTAACAAAAATTAGGACGATAAAAATGCTACTACAAAGAGTCACACACACAATAATTCCATCAGTAAATTGCAATTATTGTTATTATCTACCTATAATGCAATATATCTATTACATAATATATTAAGTTTTAGCATGCACGAGCTATGCTGCCAAACGATCATAACCATTATATCCACTACCACTGCTGTGGTCTTCTTCATAACTTTGCCGCGAATTTTCAGTTGCCCGATTTGTGATATACTCAGCACACATTTAGTAATTTTTGCTCATAGTTATTCAGCGCCTAGAGGTTTAAAAATAAGTGTTAAATATCAGAATGGTTGTAGCCCGGCTAACTCTCGATATTCCTGAATCATCAACATACCGCAAAATATTCTTATAAAACTGGAATCGCTCTAAAACTATCAGAGTGCAGCCTCATGTACTGGCCTTATGTGCTGGTCGACGTGAAACACCGCAAAAAACCCATAAAGTAATTTTTGCCTCTTTAACATTAATCTTTTAATATTTTTATATTAATATTTTTAATATTTGGGACTATTGCTTGTGCCTGCGAAAAAAACACGAGAAATAATGTCGATGATCCAAAACTTGTCTGTCAAAACAATATTATGTGCTTTCACTCATGATAACATTCGAATACTACCAGAACCTAGATGACATAGGAAGAAGAGGTGAATCAGGGAACGATGGCTAATCAAAGCCTTCCAACTGATATTGGAGGATGTGGAAACAGGTGTTAGGCACTTGCGAATGTAAGACGAACATCAAGTACGAATGATCAAGCATAAATATGCTTAGTGCTAAGAACAGATGGCGTTGGGTTCATGTCATCAATGATCGTATTGTTGTCGTTACGATAATGAAGTGTGTTGACAATATCTTCTCATTGATTCTTGGTAAATAATTGCCGGATGTCATCCATCAGTCCTTGACAATCACATCAAAATGGTTCAATCTAGTTTGCACTGCAGTCAACTAAGCATTTATGTTCATTAGATTAGGCAGTCCGACTGATGAGTGAGTCCTCTCCTTCATTTGACTGTGAAATGAGTTGGGGTTGGAATGACCGTCCTGAATCGGAGTCATGGATGACTTGCACTCGTAAGAGCGCAGAATTGAAAGTACATCCAGAAATGTGTGATACATATTCTTGTTGTCTACTAGGGTGGGCGGTCCAGATAATTCTGTGACAAATTCATATATATCTATAGACAACGACCTATATCTATAGACCAAATCAAATCTATAGACAACGACGGTCGTTGTCTGCAGACAACCACCATTACTATCTGTGCTCTCATACTGACCGGTTGTCTAAGATGAGCGAGAGAGAATGACAAACCAATGCGCACAGACCGAAAGCGTTCCACTTTCAGTCAGATATCATTTTCTGTGGATG